>CM037855.1:6100852-6119871 GCA_021234595.1 Delia radicum | reverse complement strand
GAGCATCGTCGGAATGTGGGTTGTGTGACTTTGTTCTATAGATATTACCATGGGAAGTGTTCTGCGGAGATAAGCCGACTCATCCCGAGGGACCGGGTGTCTGTTCGTACTACCCGCTTGTCAATAGATCTCATCCGTTTGTTGTCTATAGCCCGGCAAATCGCACAACGCATTACAGAGAAAATTCGTTTTTCAGTCGCAATAGCCGTATGTGGAATTGTCTCCCTGCGGAAGTCTTCCCTGCAAATTACAATTTAGAAAAATTCAAGTCAAATGTCCACAAACACTACTCCCTCTTTCCTCCTCTCCCATAACCTATTTTCCTGATATCAACACAATGCAATCCATTAGTAGGGCATCCCCTGAGTGTTGGTTCAACAAAAAAAAAAAATATTTACACGATGCTAAACCACTATTTAGGGACTTTAACTCTGTTTGCGTGAATCACTTTCTGCAAGGGGCGCAAAAATTATGGCGGTTTAATTTTAAAATTTAAAAAAAAAATAAAAATTAGCCCATATACCTTATCAGTAAACCCCAGCAAACGCATATTTAAAATTTAATGTTTCTATCCAAAATGGCATGGGCAAATCGTTAAAGGGAAAATTTTTCCACTTTTGGCTCCTTTTCGTGTGAATTTCCGAAAATCGTTTTAAAGGAGATGCCTAGGAAGAACATACTAGCCAAATTTAAAACTCCTAATTCTGCGTTATAGCTAAGCTCCACTTCTCTTACTTTTAACTTTATTTTTACCACGATTCTGGTAAATGTCTAAAAAAACTTTCTATTCAGTGAGTTAAGCCCTATTCCAAGTCACATATTTTAAAATTTCTCGCCAATGGTGTTTTGACAGGGAAATGGAGACCCCTTCCCGAAACAATCTTACTGATCTAACCTGTACGAATCGCATGTAGTCAAATATCCTGATAAGGAACCAAAATATCAAAATTTAAAGTTTCTCGCTTTAGCAGTTCGGCCTGCCCTCAGTATGGAATCTTTTCTCTGCTTGAACCACTATCAAAATCCTAAAAACTATATATACCAGTGACTTTGGTTATATTCAAAGAAACATAAACTTTACATCTCTAGACAAGGGGCTGCCGTCAAGACATTTCGCCTTGTTAGCTCTCGACCAAATATGCTTATTTTATATTCATTTCCTTTACTTAGATAATACCTCAATTACTTAATAGCCCATAAACAACATCGTAAATTTACAGTAAAAATCAATGGTAAATTGTTTAAGTGCTCAATGATATCAAAACAATTTAATAAAATAACAAACACGCATAACATTGTTCATACATAATTTTATAATACTTAAATAAAAATGCGCAAGCGTAACTGGTTTTCATTAAATGAACTTATGAGAATTTTATGTGCCTACAAATGAATCCAAATGATTATTAAAATAAATTTGAAAAGCAAAACTTGATCAAAATGAAAAGTGAAAGTTTTATATTAAATTGTTAATGTTTTTTTATTTTGCATTACAGTTTTTGACAACAAGCGAAGCTAAGGAATTATCCAATGGATGGCAACTACCACCAGCTTTGGATACATTTTCCAGTTATGAGGTAGGCGTGAACTTTTAAATTAAAAACATTTTATGATTTTAATTAAAATTTATTTCCTTTAAGGATATGCAACGTTATTTTGAACATCGCAACCAAAGAAGTCTTAGACATATAGAAAATCCATTAAAAGATTCGTACTTAGAAGCTTTTAATCATTATAATGAACAAGAAGTGCATAGAACTAAGCGTTCCTCGGGAGAACATAAAGAATTACCACAACCCACTTTAATTAGATTTGAAATGTCGGATGCTGTAGAACCTAGTGAAGAGGTTAAGGAACTAATACGCCAGTATAAAAGTCGAGAGTTGCAGAAAAATGAAAAATATTTAGAAACTGTGCCACCATCTAATACCCAGAAACAGGAATCATTTGGAAAACCTATAGTCAAAAGAGCTCCTGTTAATAATTTAAGAACTATAAAAAAGTAATAGCCCCTCCCAAAAATTTAAATCTCTGTCGTATAATAAACATTTGGCTAGACCGAAACGTTCTACTCTACAACAACCAGCTAATTTTAAGGTCCACTATATACCATTTCAAGAATCTGATGCTCGAGAACCGGATGCTAATACAAAAATGTTAATTAAACGTATGAGAGCTTTAGAAATTGAAAAACTAGCTGAAGATTTACCTAATCCTTATCCAGGCTCAGCAGCAGCTTTAGAACCGACTGTTACTTCCACTGCAACCACGAAGAAACCCCTAATGAAGAGGTATAAATATAATAAACAACGAAAATCGAAAAGATCTAAACGTGGTGCCCCGGAGATGATAAAATTTGAGTTATCTGATGCTAACAGATCCTGATCCATCACTAAAAACTTTTCAGAAAACTAAACAAACTAGAGAAGCTAAAGATTTAAAGCGGATACAAAACCGGTAGTAGAGTCAAGATCAGTCTTCAGATTTAAAACCAAATGATCAAAATGCCCAGGCCTCAAAGCGATATTTTGTTTACAAAGACTGCACCGGTTAAGGTAAAGAAATCAGTGTCGTCTTTACCACATGATGTGCAAAAATATTATATCACATATGATCAAGGGCAACAATGGAGGAAAAGCTTATGTCAAATATATACCGGCCCAAAAAATGGACTATAATAATTTGAAAGGGCTTATCCGGCTCCTAAAGGTGTCAAGTTTGTTATGGTCATGCTGGAGGAGGAGGTGGTTATGGAAAGTATGCAGCAGGTCAGGGCAAGGATGATTATCAATCATCCTTGGTCAGGGCAAAGGACAACAAGTTCAAGTTCCAGTTGTAGAAAAAGTTCAATATGTTTTATCACCCTGTTGGTCGTTGGAGGAGGAGGTCATGGTGGTGGTTATGAGGCAGGAGGTGGAGGAGGACATGGAGGAGGACATGGTGTGGAGGCTATGTCAAGGATGATTCAATAAGCCTTGGTCATGGTGGTGGTTATGCTTTAGTTCATGGAGCTGGCTTGGGAGCCCATGCAAGCTATGGTTATGCAGGACATGCTGGTGGAGATGGGGGTCATGGGGGTCATGGTGGTGGAGACTATGCTAATGCCATG
The DNA here is from genome assembly GCA_021234595.1 of Delia radicum. Lineage (NCBI taxonomy): Eukaryota > Metazoa > Arthropoda > Insecta > Diptera > Anthomyiidae > Delia > Delia radicum. The sequence goes on along the minus strand of CM037855.1, from coordinate 6,116,762 downwards.
GTCAAGCAGAAGCAGCAATAGCACATCCTATTGTGGTTTGCAGATGCAGGAAAAACAGGCAGGTTATGAAGGAGGTGGTTATGCTGGTGGGGGCAAACAAGCAGGTTATGAGGGAGATGGTTATGGTGGAGCAGGAAAACAAGACGGTTTATGAAGGAGGTGGCTATGCTGGAGGGGAGGCAAACAAGCCGCTTATGAGGGAGGTGGTTTATGTTTGGAGGGTGGCAAACAAGCCGGTTATGAGGGAGGTGGCTATGCAGTAGTTGACGATGTAAAAAATAATGGGAATGATGTCATAAAAGATGTAGCTGCTCCACAATTTAAAGGAGCAAATCCTGAATTATATGAATCCAAATACAGTGTAGTCCCTACAGTGGAACAATATGCTAACACACGCCAACACAGGAATTTAAATTGAAAATCTATTCACCAGAATCGCTAATAGCTAAAGCACAACTAGAAGCCAAAGATAAGCAAAAGCTATAGAAGAACAAAACAATAAGGCTATAGCAAGCAGCTTACGGACATGCAGCAGCTGAAGGAGGAGTTAAAGGATATGGAGGGTGGTGGTCATGGAGGCGCCTATGGAGGCGGTGGAGTTAAAGGATATGAAGGAGGAGGTAAAGGATATGGGGGTGGAGGTCAGGGAGGTGGTGGTGGAGGTCACGGAATCGGTGGGGGTCACGGAAGCGGTGGGGGTCACGGAGGCGGTGGTGAAGGTGCTGGCCCTGTCATAAAAATTGAATATCATGCTCCTGCGGATTCTTATAAGGAAAACTACAAAGAGATGCCAGAATTTAAGCAGCTTTCCTCTTTGGTAGGCAAATCTCCTGAAGATCAAATACATGGTCTTACTTATTTATTAGCCAAAGAAATGCAAAATCGTTTACATTTGCAGCGTCAGCAACAATTACGGTGGAGGAGGACATGGTGGTGGTGGATATGAGGCCGGTGGGGGAGAAGGCAGTGATGGACGTCCTCAAGATAACAAAGCACCCATACTATTTCATCCCGAGGAAGGTGGTGGCGGACAAGGAGGAGGAGGCGGTGGTGAACAAGGTGGTGATAATCATTATCAAACCATAGCTCATGGTAAATTTATAGGTATGGCAAATTCTAAACAATATATACCAGTTATTGAACAAGCTGCTGTTGAAGAACTAAAAGCAGGTGGAGGAGGTAAAGCTGGTGGTGGAGGTGAAGGTGGTGGAAAAAATGCTGCTCCACATTCGTATATAGCATATGGCCTATCACCCAATTATAAGGGTATATCAGCTCTTAAAGGTGGTGCACCGGTTGCTCATCAATCGGGTAATAATCAATATGGTAATGCTCTACATGATGCTGGTTATGAAGCAGCCTCTGCGAAGGTAAGTTTTTTTTATATATTAAATTCTTTATTACTCTAGTAAGCAAAAGACGAAATTTTTCTGTACACACTTTAATATAACTTCTGGTAGAGCCCGATATTTTGCTACCGGTAGTTTTAAATATCGGAATATATTTAGATAACACTTTTCTCAGTCATTTCCTCTCTTAATAAATTTGTTTATTTGTATGTTTTAAGTCAAAGTTTCAGATTACTACCTTAAAAACTTTAGATAGAACGAACTTTTTTTCTTTCAAACCCCATTAATAGCAAGATTTTAAAAAAACTAAAATGAGTATATATCTATTGATACCGAAGAAACACATATTTTAAGTTTAAAACTTTAAGGGATTTCGGTATTACGTTAAAGGGCTAGACATTTCCCTTTTCCCTGACCCTAAATATTTTCATAAAGCCAGGCTTAAGCGGATGTCTACATTCCAAATTTAAGGTTCCCAGCTCTAGCAGCTTGGGCAGGGTGAATAAAGGCTAGACTTTTAACCTCATTTAAACCACACTCGTTTTGTAGTTTTTAATAAATTACTTCTTTAATCACAAGCTTTTATTCAAAGATGTTTTTTTTAGAAGGTCAAGGAGTATTTAGGAATTTTCAAATATATATCGCCGAGAGAGAAACAACTAATAAAATGGAAATCACTACATGAAAGAAACTAATTTGAAAATCCTTCCAGCGTTTTGGATAGGCAGTTAAGCCGTAAACTTGTTTCCTTTCAACCTCTATTTCTTCCCGTTCCTGGTGAAAACTCCAAAATGTGCTTTGTAAATAAATTTGGCCATATGTTAAGGATTATATATATTGTACTTAAAAACTTTAGATGTTTTGATCGGCCGTTATGGGGGAGACTTTCCCTTTTTAACACCATTTAACTAAGTTCCTTGCAAATGTTCAAAAAAAGTACTTTATCAGTGAGTTAAGTCATATTCCAAGGAACATTTGTTTTAAATGTCAAACCTCAAGTCAAGGGGGTTTTAACAAGCCGCCTGTCCCTCTACGTAGGAATTTCCAAGGCAGACGTATATGAGTGAGAAAGAAACCTCATGCCGAATTTCATGTTCCTATATGAGTTTAAGCAGGTCATCAAGGGAAATGCTTTTCTAATTGTTGACCCCTTTTTCACCACTTGGCCAACCATTTTAAAAATTCCCTTATCAGTGAAGTAGCCCATATTCCAAGGAACACTTAATTAAGTTTCATATATCTAGGAAAAGCAGTTTGTATCTAGAAATAGCAGTTTTAATAAGAGTAGTTTTTATTTAATTTGCTAATTTATTTTACACTGTTGTATTGAAAATTTTAGTTTTGGGGGAGGAAGTGTTCCATTTTACCACCCCCTGGATATAATTCCATATCACTAATACGCAAAAACTTAATTGTATTGCATAGTTTTTGGAGTAATATCTAATTTATATTTTATTTGCTTTAATGATGTTTGACTCAAAAAAATAACTAGTAATAAAATTATTTGGTTTAATCCGAGTCGTTTATCTTGGCAATTCTGAATGTCTAGCTACAAATAATTTCTCCCGTATTTTATGTTACAATTTTAATTTAGTCAATTAAAGAAATATTTCAGACAAACAATATAAACTTCTAATTTTTATCTATCCTTTTTTTCGCTATAATTTCTTTTTATGTTTTGGGAACTTAATTGTCTCTGTCTGGCTCTTATAATCCCCTCATGGATTAAGCCGCGTCACAAACAGCATTAATCCATTTACGTGCTCATTACAACAACTAACAATATAAAAAAAGTACTAAAATTTTTTTTAAAACTTAACTAACTATAGATATTGTATACCTTATTATATCACATAAAATTAATGCAAACAACCTAGACGACTTTGCACACACACACACATACCTTAGCAATATGAAACGCTCTAAAGCCACCATAGACTCGAAAAGAAGAAATTCTATAATATGCTTGTATTGTTGGCATAAAAGACAGTTTGAGTGTCTGTGTCAATTGATGCGTTTGGTTTCGTTTTTTTTTTTTTCCTTTTTTTGGTCCCATGCTCCCTTTTTTTTGTTGGTGTGCAAGTGAATGTACTTCCGTTTTCCTGTTATAGTTTGATGATGATACCATGCTTGTCGTTTTGCTTCGTTCGTTCGTTCATTTATTTTTATTTTTTTTTTTGAATTTCTTATACTTTGTATAAAAGGCAAATAATGAATTTCCTGTATGGAGTGTGGTAAGGTTAAATTTGGGGTAAGCATTTGGAGTTTGGGTGCAAGTTGAAAAGCAGAGAATGTTAATGTATTTTGTACATAACTAAATGCAAAATAACAACGACATTGAAATTGTTTGTCGAACTTGAAAATTTTACGATTAAATGCATTATTTTCTTTACAACAATTTTAAAATTAAAATATAGAAAATGACTAACAAAACAAGATGAGTATGGTAGAAGTTTTTTTTAAAAAAGTAGACATGGATATGCAATCAATTTAAATCTTACCATAGAGAATATTACCAATACATATACAGTATATACAAACTTGTATTCTTAGATTTTTTTTTTTTTGTATTTAGGGATTTTAACACTATGAGATCTTGTAGAGAATAAATGTTGCATACAAATTAAGACACTTAAGTAATTACTTTTTTATAGCAATTTGGGGTCAAAATGTTAATGATAAATTTGAATTTCATGCATTGAAAAAAAATACCTCGATAATTAAATTGAAATTTCCTGTAGTTTAAAATTAAAAACAAAAAAAATAATCAAATTATTAGTCTTTTTTATTTAAACAGAAAATTTAATTTAAAATTCGTTTTTAGAAATCTCTTTAAATTGTTATAACCGTGAAAAATAATTTTATTTTGTATTTACTCTGCATAGCTTAAACTTTCACAAAAAAATGAGCTATTATGAAAAATCAAAATTATGGAAAATACCGAAGTTGGGACCCAATAAAGAATTTTCATCGTGGCGTATGATTAATATAAATATGAAACTGTTTTAATTCTTCTTAGCTTTTTTGTTTTTGATTATAATTTTGGTTTTTAAATTTCTTTTTATCAACAAATTTTATGTTACAATCCATTGCGATTGAAAATAATGTTAATAGACATTTACACTCAACACATTAGCAAAGAAAATGTACACTTAGGATATTATGTAGGTAAAGACGATAGCAATTGCAGTCAAAAACAAATGAAATTTCACTTGAAGAAAGAACGAATAACATTTCTTTAAATTCAACTAACATTTGTCAGTTGTTTTTAATGTTCAAAAAATTACTAACAATTGTAATAAAAATGAACCACTTATGTTAGCAAAAAATAAACAAACATTTACTTTTTTTATTTTTTTAAATAACAAAAACAACTGTTAAAAATTAATGTGAAATCATATAACAGTCTTTTAATGTGGTTTGTTTTTTTAAATGAATTGCAAGATTAGTTTAAAATTATATTTATTCTATAAATGACTGATATTTACATAAAAAATAAAGAAACTGTATTACAATCCAAACAACTACATGTTTTTAAAGCAGAAGTTCCCTGAGTGCATTAATCGGTGGAATTCATATTTTCCAAACATGGGTTAATCTCGCAACACAATGAATCTATAACTACTTTACCACCTACTTAAGCCAAACAATATATTTTTACAATTTTCATGGTATTTAGAAAATTTGATACGTTTTCAATTTAAGCTCTTACTAACATACCCAATCAGTTTGTTGGTTCAATTGTTTGATGATAAAGATGATGATGATGATGCTGCTGATGAAAATGCATCTACCAACCCAATCTTTCAAACTACCAAAAACTTAAGTCTGTTTATAGCTTCGGCAGATTTAACTTGTGAGTCTGCATATTATCGGTTGTTGAGTTGTTGTAATCCCTAAAGTTATGCACAACAACAACAACAACAGCAACAAAATTGTATTTTTGTTAACTTGTCCTGTTTTGTAGATGTTAACAAACATGTTTTTTTTGGAAGACATACAGAAAATTACTTTAGTTTTTAAAAACCAATACTAAGATACGTTTACATACAAACACTTAGGCAAGTTATTGAGAAAATTAGAAAAAAAAATATTCAAAAATGATTTTTTTTAAATGAACTAGAAAAAAATTATCATAATAATACCTTGGCTTAAATTTATGTTTATCCTTTGGCTTTTATTTTTCTTTTTTTTTTCTTGTTGAAGTGAAACAAAGTTTAATTGTTTGTTATGAATAAAAATGAAGTTTATCATGATGACGAAATTTAAAAAAAAAAAAAATATTTTATAAAAAACTCGAAATTGTACTGCTATTTAATGTTCTTGAATGTTTGAAGATGGTGTATTTAACATAAACGTACACTCAAAAAAAAAAATATGAAATATTAAAAATCACTAATTCCAGGATTAATTTAGCAAACTTTCCATTAAACCTCAATTAATAATAATTAATGGTACAATCAAAAAAAAATTAACAAAATGTATCGTGTTGTATCAAGGAAAATAGAGAATTAAGAAAAAATGTCATAAGCAATTCGGTTATAAATTTTGCTACAGACACTTGGGTATAAATTTAAAATTTATCCATGGATTTTCTTGAAATCGTAATTATTTGTAAAAATAAATGTTTTTCATTTCATTCAATTTTGTTTCGTTAGAAGTAAGTGCTAATTTACTATAAAATTGTTTAAGAAACCAGTACTTGCTTTCAGTCATATAATACCACAAACTCATTTCTTTGAGTGTATCATTAGAAAACAATTTTTTTAAAGATATTTTTTTATTACTCGTTTTATTTTCACTATCAAATGTTATTTGGATTTTTAGGAGAATTTTTCATAAAGTTTTGTTAAGAATTTTGTTAAAGATATAGTTTTTTGTGATCATGTAATTTTTCATGGATGGTAACTGATTCGATACGGTTATGGGTCTGGTAAAGCTATTTTCTTTTATTTCGTTAACGGTATTTTAGGGTTAACGATAATTCAGGTATTTCAGCAACGGTTTTTTAGCGATAACGATATTTTACTTATTTTGGTAACAGTATTTTAGCGGTAGCGTTGTTTTAGATATTGCAGTAACGCTATTTAAGGGCTAACGGGTTTTAAGTTATTTCGGTAACGGTATTTTAAAGGCTTTTTAAGTTTTTCAGGTAATGTAAATGCTTGTCGATGTTTTAACCCCATTATGCCCGAATTGCAATGACTGTGTAGTTTATGATCAAACTTTGGCTATTTTAGCGATAACAGTATTTTGGTTATTTCGGTAACGATATTTTAAGGATATTGGTATTTTAGTCATATCGGTAACAGTATTTCCATTATTTCGGTAACAGTATTTTAGGGAGAACTATAGTCAGTTGAAAGGGATTTGAACGGATAACGGTATGTTAGAGTTATTACCAGCCATCCGTGCGTTTTTTTATAGAAGTACGTACATTGTTGTTGCTGTTTTGTCGCTGATAACTTTTAAAAAATGCCAAAGCAGCATACAAAACTTTTCAACACTTTTTTTCGGGCGAAAAAAAAAACATGTGCAAAACTATTTTACCAAAGCGAAACATAAAATAAAAGCATGAACGAACGAAGTTTACGAATTGCTAGTCATCGGCAGCTGTAAAGAATAGTATAAGCAATTTAACTTTGACTGAAAGAAACTTAAGATGTTTTTTCGTGTTAAATAAAAAATAATAAGAGATTTTTTCAGAATAATCTGGCAATATCAAGACATTAAACAAAACTTGAATGAAATTTTGGGTACGCAATTTCAATAGGTACACTGAGAAGATTTAAGTTAAAAAAAAATATTAAAAACTTCAGTAAACTAGTGAAAGCTTTCTTCACAAATTTAACGAAAAATATCTTAAAATTAATAAAATGCTTCATAAATTTTATGAAATTGGTTTCTTAATGAAAATACGTCACTGAGTGACTGAAAATTTTACTAAATAAAACTATACATCATTATTGTTGCAGATAATTCTGTGAATGTAGAAAAATTTAAATTTGTTTGTGAGTGCAAGAAATGCGTTTAATTTTCTAAAATGTCTTTATTCTTTCCTTAAGGAATTAAGTGTTTAGTATAGAGCAAATATGTCCAAACGTAATTTGTAGAGGTGATGTCTGTTAGATGTCTATCTGGCTTCACAAACTTCTTAGGATCGCTTAAAATTCTTTGTTTAAAGCATCAAAACAAACATTTTTGATACGCGAAAGAAGAAGCAAGAAGGGGATCTAGGGTGTCAATTTTCTTTAGTAGTCAATGATCATGAATACCGGGTAAATTCAAAATCGCTTTGATGTTAAATGTATGGTCATCAAAGGGTTAATATGAAAATATTAAATATTCGCAAATTTCACTTCTACTCACGATCCAAGAAGAGCTAACGTTTAAAGATTTCCCAAAATATTCAGAATTAAGAATATACCCCAGAAAAAAATAGTGTTTACCCAGAAGCACTTGTGGAAGGCATTATATAATTACCGAGCGCTTCCATAGCAAATCCAGAAGGCATTATTTTTGTTCGGGATGCAAATGATAACAATCTAACGACAATCGAAGGAACAGCAAGTCTTGTGAACATTGTTTTTAATCGGCAAAGTAGTTTACATAAAATACATAAGCTAAAATATATTAAAATATAAATCTGAATTTTAAACGAAATAGTTTTTTATATTTAGAGTAGAGCCCATATTCCAATAAAGAAATTAAGATTTATATTAAGAAATTCCATGCATAAATTTCAAAGTTATAGCAATTTGATTATGAAAATATAAAAAAAAAAAAATCTTAAATGTATTGCACTACGGCACGTATGAGTGTTAATTATTATTAATTAGCACTCATACGTGCCGTAGTCCAATTCATTAGTGCCTAACAATATTGTTTAGAATAGGTTCCTCTGAATATATTCCAGAACAGGATATTTTATCATCGGTTTAATTCAACTGGTTCCAGAACTAATTCCAGGGAGTCAAAATGTAAGATTAGATTATTTTCTGTGTAAATAAAAAATAGGGGAGAGGGTCCCAATATGTACAGGGCCCCAAGATGGACATTGTGTATAAAATTTTTGCATAAGTTAGCAGTACCTCATGATTTCTGTCATTGCTGTGGTTTGTATAGACGCAGATTTTTATGCGTACTCAAAGAAATATCTGCTAGTTTTTCTACTGCAAACACAAAATAATTTGTTTGTTCGAAAAGTTCTTAAACAAAATTTTGTTGAGTCATTTAAGTTATCTACATTTGCCACTTCGCACAGGTATATAAGGCAGTATATATATATTATTTATCGCATATAAGTATTCGAAAAAGATTTTGTGGATATTTTGTAGTTTATAGAAACTCTTTTAGTAACTCTTAAAAGAACTATATCAAATGATGGTCACTTTCATGACCCCAAAATGGTGGTCATTGGTGTTGAAAGTTGAAGTTAAATTTTAATTTTATTGATAATTAAAATAATATATATTAACGAGGTATACGCCAAAGTAGTTTTATTACATTAATAGAGGTCGAAAGTCTATGAAAATCATCGCTATCACTTCCCCAGAAAAAGAAAAATAGGCGAAGTCTCAGGTCAAAAAGTTGATCAAGGAAACAAAAAAAAAAAACAAAACGAAAAACCAACACCGAGAAAGTATTTAGAAAAAAATCAAGGTCAACTGAAAATAATATATCGTCTTCAGACGAAGATGAAGATGTTTGTATAATTTTTCTAAAAACCACATCAGCAAAGTCCACTAAAACCAATATGATTGCGTGGTGCCACGAGTGTAAGAAAAGGAACCCTTGAAATGAGCCGAATGTATATTGCTCTGATGCCGGAATGTGGTTTAGATGATTCTGCTTGAGAATTGTATAAAATTTCTCTGTATAAATACAATAAATAATAGAAAATTTGCTTTAAAATATTTATATTGTGTTTATTTTTGATTTGTTCACATTTCTAGAGGCTTTTAAAAAAGTTCTTGGTGTTCACTTTTTTTAAAATAAAATTTTTGGACAAAATAAAAATGTATCTCTGTGGCCAAATATACCCAACCTAATGTGCTTTCTTGTGGTCGCTTCATCCTTTAAAATAATACAAAATTTACGGTAGTTGAATTAACCGAAATTTATTGTGAAAACTAATGTTCAGTTGTACCAACCGCCTGAAATTCGTAATAACCGAATTTGAATCATAGTAACCGAATTTCATTTGGCAAATAGATAAATTGTTCTCTGTGTGTAGAATAATAGTATTGGCTTATCGGTGAAGGGGTCGTGGGTTTGGTTCTCACCAAACGCTACAACGAGCCGAAATCCATTGTAGCTACTGCTCGGTTAGGGCAATAGAATATAATTTGCAAAATTCTTTTAAACTTGTTTGTTATTCACTTTTTATGTTTACGAAAAGTTACACTTTATATTGCGGTTTACAAAAAAAACTACCAAAAAAAAAGTGTGCATTTAAGTTGAAACTTTTTTAAAATAGTGATAACGGAAATTAAACTCAGTGGCAGCTGACAGTTTTGGCATATCCATGCAACAACATGAAAAAAGCTGCAGTTCCACTTTAGGGGACAGGCCACTTTTGGGAACATTCCCTTATCATGTTCTCTTAAATAATCCCAATTTTATTATCGTATATTTTAGAATGCTAAAAGATTGATGCCAGCCACTTACAAAATTTTGACTTATGAGAAATACTCAAATTTCCTTTTCATTTCCTTTTTCAAAGCCAACGAATATTTCTGCCCAGTTTTGTAATTTAACTTTTATGTTTGTGATTATAAGAAATGTATATACAATTTTAAAAATTAACAAACGAACAACAATGTTGTTAGAGAAATAATGAAACATACATCTGTTTACATAAATATATACACATCCTTGTAGTTATCCATCTAAATCAAATATATGCAGCTTTCTATGCCAATTGTCTTAAAAAAAAGGATATTGCTTAAATATCAAACTTACAGTATTTGTTCTCCTATAAAGGGGAAAAAATGCAGTCACATAACAAATTCGGTTGTCTGCACAGAATTTTATCAAACCGAATTGATTCGGTTGCTGCAACCTCGGTGGTCACAACTGAAATCGGTTGTAGTAACCGAATTGAGGGTTGTGGCAACCGAATTCGGTTGTAACAACTGTATTCGGTTGAGATAACCGAATTTTAAGGTTGCAGCAACTGAAATCAATTCATTTAAATAAAATTTTAGAACTTTTATGAGAGTGTGTAAACACTTTTTAAAATTTTCCAAAAAAAAATGGGCTAATCAGGAGTGGATAAATATTGACTAATTGAAAATGCAAAATGTTCAAAAATTTCATAGTGCCAATAGAGTTTTTATGAACAATTTGAAAAAAGGAAAACGGTTAAAAAATTCAGAAATAGTTCAGAATAGCGTAATAGATAACTTAATATATTTAAAAATTCAGACAAATGTTTGTTTTTTTTTTAAGAGATTTTCAGAGTGTTACTTAGCTTCGTTTTGGATAAAATATTTCTTAAACATACGGTATTGTAAATATTCAATAAATATTAAAATATTTCTTTTAGTGATACTGTACGTATACGTATAATTAATATTATTATTAACAGTACGCATACGTACAGTGCTGCTAAAACCACTATTAGAAATTTTAATAAATATTTTCCATACACAACGAATATTTCCTCCAAAACAAAGCCGAAAAAATAAAAAAACTATGTCAGATTTTATGACAAATTGAGTTACACTAAATATATATTCAGAACAAGTTCTGAGTTTTAATAATTTTTTTTTCATTTCATTAAAGCGCGCAACTAAAATTTAAAGCAATTTCTAAATTCCATTAGATTGTAATTAATATTATAATAAAAAATTCTAACAAGGGAGTTATACTGGGGCAGACCACCAAACACCCAATAAAACTCGGGTATGTGAGAGATGGGACAAAAGTTTAATATATTCGCTAAGAGTTTTTAGGGAATAAAAATTGGTTTAAAGTTTTTTTTTTTTGAGAACATTGCAATATTCTTTTGACTCCACTAAAAAAAACAACAAAAAAGAATATTGAGGTCACTTTTGACCCACGCTTTAATTCCTGAATATGGGATTGGGTAGCTAAAATATGCATAGGCGTTATTACCTATTTTCTCTAATTCACAACATACCCTAGTTTTATTGCGATCTAAGGGTTCTCGTAGGATTACTTCCTTTGTAAGTAGGACAATCACGCCTGCTATTTGGGAAAATTTCAAAAGTTATTTCATTTATATCATATAGTACAATAAATACACATAGAGAAAAGTTTAGTCTTTTGTCAAACATAAATTCGGTTACTACGACTTAAATTCGGTTACTACGACTGAAATATGTTGGAACAATTGCATTTTGCTTTTCGCAACAAAGTTCTGTTAATTCAATTGCATTTTAGTAGCAACCCTCAAAATATTTAGAAATCTAATTTAAATATGTTTGTACTAAGTGAATTAATTAGTTGTTACCACAAAAATACACTTTTCAATTTGGTTGGCACTTTCTTTCTCTGTATGTACTGAAAGTTTGACATTGATAAGATTTCCTTTTCTTAGCTGGACAGTTTGTATGAAAAGCTTCATATACATCTGCTTGTCTGTTTGTCTTTGTTATCCATCCTTTTGATCATTGATTTTTACATCTTTAATTTGCATTTAATCATCCTTGTTTCATGGCTGTTAATGGTTCATTTGTTTCTTTGTGTTTTAAGTTTTTTTTTTTTTGTATAAAAGAAATAAAATGAAGAAGAATAAATTTTGTATAATTTTTCTTCTAGCCTCGTCCTTGTTCGTCTAATTTAAAAAACATTGTAATCAAATGCTTGATTTCATTGTTTCCGTTTTAGACACTTTGTAACTGCTCCCTTAACGGGTGGAAATCGTTTGGTGTGTTTTTTTTTTTTGTTGCTGTGATGACTTTGTTCATTATATATTTTATATTTCTCATTCTATTTTTGCAAATTTGTGGTTTTGTTTTGAGGTTGGTTTTCTTTGACTTTGGAATATTATTATCTAATCTATGATTTAACAGCCATTTTTTGCTTTGTGGTTTAATGTCCATCTGGTTGATTAGATTTTCAAATCAGCTCGATATGAACTATAAAAGTCATTACAATGTTTTAATGAGTTTTAACAAATTTTAAAATATTTCGAATTAGAGGACTTAATGATTTTTTTTGCAAATAGTGGAAATAGTTTAGGGGAGTTTAACTAATCAATGGCATGTAATAAATAGAATCACTGGACATTTTTAACCAAACTTTGCATATATATAGAACAATGTTTCATTAAGAAATTTTTGTTTTGCCTTAAGGTCCTCTCTAGTGGAAATATTAGTTGAAAATTTTACAGAATATAAATCCTAGACCAGGGTGGCAAGACTTTTTTCATTGCGTGCCAAAAACAGTCATATTTGTTGTAAAAAAGTTTCACGAGCTAACTTAATTACAATTTTTTAAAACCCTTTTCAGTTGCAATCTTTAAAAATTCAAACAATTTCTGCTTTTAAAAATGTTATCAACAAAAAAGAAGAATTTTTAATTTTGGTTTTTTAGTTTTTTTTACAAGAGTTCTCATAAGCTAAAAATCACTTATGAGAGAGCTCGTGTAAATTTTTACAAAGATTTCCTGGCTTTAAACAAATTATATATTTTTTTTAATTTGGTTGTTTTTTAAACATTTTTTTACTCCGATACTGAGGTTTTTTTCACCGTTACATTCTTATGTCTAATATACCTTTAATGATAAAAAATCAGTTAAAAAAAGGACTCCTTACTTTTCGTTTAGAACAATTGTATTTTTTCGTTTATTTTCAACTTTTAAAAAATTTATAGACAAAATTGGTAAAAACAATAAATTTTTGTCGCTTATTTCAATACTCAGTAAATATTTTTGTTTTATATATAAAATTTTAACTGAATATTTTAGCTATTACCGAAAGTCCGTTTTTTTTTTTTTGTTTATGGCATAACAGACAGAAAAGTTAAAAAATATATTTTCTTTGGCAATTGAACAATATATTCAACAGGAACACACTTACGGATTGACTTTTTAAACAACTGTTGAATTTTTATGGAAAAGTTCTTATGAGTATATGTACGTACCGAAAAGTATGTAGAACTTTCATTCCTGTAAAACGAATTTTCGATAGTTTTAAAAAAAAATTCAGTAAAAAAAGATTCATGAATTTTTTCAAACTTTTCATTATCATACCAAAAGGTGATTTAAACAATTTATGAAAAATTTTGGCATTTTCGGATTCAAGCGCGTTTTGAAAATCTATATTTAAGTCTCTAATAACACTGTTCAACAAAATCAAATTTTTTTCCAAAATTACAAGGTCCGACCTATAAATTTTGATAGAAGAGACAAAAAAAAAGACACGTGTATCGGCGGTTTGAAAGTTTACATCTATGTTTCATTTTAGGGGGTGGTAAAGTTTCCCCCAAATGCAAATTTTTGTATTGTCAATCAGCATAGAAAATCGAGTACAGCTTACGTTTGAAGTATAGAGTATGTTTATGTAGAATGTTACGGAGAACATTTTTGTAGAATATGTTAATTCTCTAAATCCTCAAGGCAAGTGTCTTTTTGTCCTTCTTTTAAAAAAGAGCAAAAAAACACCATTAAAACAGGAAGTTAAGGGGTTAAAATGTTAAAATTTTACTCTAAGTCCTTGAATACACCAAAATCAAACATTTTTGTAGAATATGTTAACCCTCTAACTCCTCCAGGTAAGGATCTTTTTTGTCCTTCTTTTAAAAAAGAGCAAAAAACACCTTATAGTAAAATTTTAACATTTTAACCCCTTAAATCCCTGTTTTAAAGGTGTTTTCTGCTCTTTTTTAAAAGAAGTACAAAAAAGACCCTTACATTGAGGAGTTAGAGGGTTAACATATTCTACAAAAATGTTTGATTCCCTGTTTTAATGGTGTTTTTGTTCTTTTTTAAAAGAAGGACAAAAACGACCCTTATTTTGAGGAACTAAAAGGTTAACATGTTCTACAAAAATGTTCTCCGTAACATTCTACATAAATTTGCTGAAAACTCCTTGTACTTTAAACGTAAGCTTTACTTGATTTTCTATGCCGATTGACAATACAAAAATTTGCATTTGGGGGAAACTTTACCTCCCCCTAAAATGAAACCCAGATGTAAACTTTCAAAACGCCGATACACGTGTATTTTTTTTTTGCCTCCTCTACCAAAATTTATAGGTCGGACCTTGTAATTTTTTTTGTGTTGTACAGTGTAATTTGTTTAACATAGTTTCGCTCATGTGTCACTGCTCACACCAGTGTCAGAATTTTTCCAGCCCTGTTCTAGACGAAAGAAGATATTAAAAAAAATTTAAACCACGAAGTTACAATTTTATGATCTAATTAGTATTTAAATAAAACCCATTCCTTAATTATATTTTGAGTGCACATGGAATATATTATGAAATATTTTAGAATTTGTGTTTTTAAAAAATTCATCGGCCTGGTAGGTCAGATTTTTAAAAACATTATACAATTGATGAACAAATGTCTAGAAGAGAAATAAATTCCCATATTTTTTCATTACCATAACAATCAAATACATAAACAACAAAAACATAAAGACTTTTTATGTTTTAAAATAATTTTTTAAAAAGGTCCCATCAAAAAAAGTCAAAAATTTATTTTTTCAAATATCTATTTGGCAACTCTGGTTAGCAATTTTACACAATTTTTTTATTCAATATTGCAATTAATCAAGATGTTGAATATTTTTAAGATTTTTAAACCACTTAATGATCCTTATCCAGTAAAATATAAAGACGTTTAAAATACTGGGCCAAAAAGGAAAACTAGTGTCAGTATCACTGTGCAACAAATTTTGGGTTAATCATTGCATCCTGAATACAGCCAACGGGAAATGAAAATAGACTATCAGTAGATCAAAACCCCTAAAATAATTTTAAAACTTTTCTCGTGTTTCATTTGTAGGGGCCTTTTTTGTTATTGGCTTTTAATGAAATTAACTACCTACACTGAGAGAATTACCTTCAACTCAGTTAAGACTTTTTTCATAGCTTTAATGAATACTGTCACTGGAACAGGTTTCATTAAACTCAATGCTTATGAAATGTTTGTAAAATTAATGAAAAACTTCATAAAACTAATGAATAATTATGACAATGAAGGGTTTATAGAATTAACAGTTTCATAAAAATTTTTTATTACAAGAAGTTCTTTGAATTTATAAAACTTTTCATGAATGTCTTGAAAATGCATTGGAGCTAAACGAATGAAACGCTTCATATGATTTTTAAACAAATTCATAGAAGTCCACAATTAATAAAAGTCTTCATTGAAATAATAAAGCAGTTTATGAAATATGTCGAACACTTGAGAATTAATCTTAAAACTAAACTTTGAAATGTATGAAAATCAATGAAATTATGAAAAAAAATCGATTTCTTCCATTTTAAACCATTTGTAATAAAATTGAGGATGTAAAGAACGAAAATCGACAAGTTGATATTTTTAGAGACATCCTATTGATCATATACAGACTTTTATATAAT
>CM037855.1:6046840-6100752 GCA_021234595.1 Delia radicum | reverse complement strand
TATACAATTTTCAAGCGGAATCATCTAAACCACATTCCGCATATATAGCAGGGCCCTATAATTTCGGCTCATTTCAAGGGTTCCTATTTCTTACACTCGTGGCACCACGCAATCATATTGGTTTTAGTGGACTTTGCTGATGTGGTTTTAAGAAAAATTATACAAACAAATTCATCTTCGTCTGAAGACGATAATTTTTTTTCTGTTGACTTTGATTTTTTTCTAAATACTTTCAAGGCATTGATTTTTTTTTTGTTTCTTTTTATGTTTTTTGTTTCCTTGTTCAACTTTTTGACCTGAGACTTAGCCTATTTATCTTTTTATAGGGAAGTGGTAACGCTGATTTTCGTAGGCTTTCGACCTCTGCTAATGTTAATATACTACTTTGGTGTATGGGTTAATATATTTTATTTTAATTATCAATAAAATTTAACTTCAACTTTCAACACCAATGACCACCATTTTGTTGACATGCCAGTGACCATCTTGGCGCATTTGATATATTTTTTGAGAGTTACTAAAAATTAATGCAAACAAAAAATATCCACAAAATCTTTTTCGAATACTTATATGCGATAAATAAATATATATACTGCCTTGCCTTACTTAAATGACTCAACAAAATTTTGTTTAAGAACTTTTCGAACAACCAAATTATTTTGTGTTTGCAGTAGAAAACTAGCAGATATTTCATCTTTGAGTACGCATAAAAATCTGCGTCTATACAAACCGCAGCAATGACAGAAATCATGAGGTACTGCTAACTTATGCAAAAATTTTATACACAATGTCCATCTTGGGGCCCTGTACATATTGGGACCCTCTCCCCTATTTTTTATTTACACAGAAAATAATCTAATCTTTCATTTGACTCCCTGTAATTAGTTCTGGAACAGTTGAATTAAACCGATGATAAAATATCCTGTTCTGGAATATATTCAGAGGAACCTATTCTAAACAATATTGTTAGGCACTAATGAATTGGACTACGGCACGTCTGAGTGCTAATTAATAATAATTAACACTCATACGTGCCGTAGTGCAATACATTTAAGATTTTTTTTTTTTATAGTTTTCATACATCAAATTGATATAACTTTGAAATTTATGCATGGAATTTCTTAATATAAAGCTTAATTTCTTTATTGGAATATGGGCTATACTCTAATATAAAAAACTATTTCGTTTAAATTCAGATTTATATTTTAATATATTTTAGCTTATGTATTTTATGTAAACTACTTTGCCGACTTAAAAACAATTGTTCACAAGACTTGCTGTTCCTTCGATTGTCGTTAGATTGTTTCATTTGCATCCCGAACAAAATAATGCCTTCTGGATTTGCTATGGAAGCGCTCGGTAATTATATAATGCCTTCCACAAGTGCTTCTGGGTAAACACTATTTTTTTCTGGGGTATATTCTTAATTCTGAATATTTTGGGAAATCTTTAAACGTTAGCTCTTCTTGGATCGTGAGTAGAAGTGAAATTTGCGAATATTTAATATTTTCATATTAACCCTTTGATGACCATACATTTAACATCAAAGCGATTTTGAATTTTACCCCGTATTCATGATCATTGACTAATAAAGAAAATTGAAACCCTAGATCAACTTCTTGCTTCTTCTTTCGCGTATCAAAAATGTTTGTTTCGACGCTTTAAGCAAATAATTTTAAGGGATATTAAGAAGCCAGATAGACATATATCACAAACAATATTTTATTTCACCTCTACAATTACGTTTGGACATACACATACACTAAACATTAATTTCTTAAGAAAGCATAAAGACATTTTAGAATTTTTTTTTTTTTTTTTTTTTATTTTTTTAATTAATAATCAAATTAATACTTTTACCCTACCGAGCACTAGCTACTATGGCTTTCGGCGCGTTGTAGCGAAAACAACCAGTGCCTCTGTGGGATCGAACCCACGTCATTAGAAAATTAAACGCATTTCTTGCACTCACAAACAAATTTGAATTTATCTACATTCACAGAATTATCTGCAATAATAATGATGTATAGTTTTATTTAGTAAAATTTTCAGTCACTCAGTGACGAATTTTCATTAAGAAACCAGTTTCATAAAATTTATGAAGCATTTTATTAATTTTAAGATATTTTTCGTTAAATTTGTGAAGAAAGCTTTCACTAGTTTACTGAAGTTTTTAATATTTTTTTTTTAACTTAAATCTTCTCAGTGTACCTATTGAAATTGCGTACCCAAAATTTCATTCAAGTTTTGTTTAATGTCTTGATATTGCCAGATTATTCTGAAAAAATTCTCTTATTATTTTTTATTTAACACGAAAAAACATCTTAAGTTTCTTTCAGTCAAAGTTAAATTGCTTATACTATTCTTACAGCTGCCGATGACTAGCAATTCGTAAACTTCGTTCGTTCATGCTTTTATTTTATGTTTCGCTTTGGTAAAATAGTTTTGCACATGTTTTTTTTTTCGCCCGAAAAAAAGTGTTGAAAAGTTTTGTATGCTGCTTTGGCATTTTTTAAAAGTTATCAGCGACAAACAGCAACAACAATGTACGTACTTCTATAAAAAAACGCACGGATGGCTGGTAATAACTCTAACATACCGTTATCCGTTCAAATCCCTTTCAACTGACTATAGTTATCCCTAAAATACTGTTACCGAAATAATGGAAATACTGTTACCGATATGACTAAAACGTACCGATATGACTAAATACCGTTACCGAAATAACCAAAATACTGTTATCGCTAAAATACCCAAAGTTTGATCATAAACTACACAGTCATTGCAATTCGGGCATAATGGGGTTAAAAACATCGGCGAGCATTTACATTACCTGAAAAACTTAAAAAGCGTTGCCTTTAAAATACCGTTACCGAAATAACTTAAAACCCGTTAGCCCTTAAATAGCGTTACTGCAATATCTAAAACAACGCTACCGCTAAAATACTGTTACCGAAATAAGTAAAATATCGTTATCGCTAAAAAAACCGTTGCTGAAATACCTGAATTATCGTTAACCCTAAAATACCGTTAACGAAATAAAAGAAAATAGCTTTACCAGACCCATAACAGTATCGAATCGGTTATCCAGCCATGAAAAAATTACATGATCACAAAAAACTATATCTTTAAACAAAATTCTTAACAAAACTTTATGAAAAATTCTCCTAAAAATCCAAATAACATTTGATAGTGAAAATAAAACGAGTAATAAAAAAATATCTTTAAAAAATTGTTTTCTAATGATACACTCAAGAAATGAGTTTGTGGTATTATATGACTGAAAGCAAGTACTTGGTTTCTTAAACAATTTTATAGTAAATTAGCACTTACTTCTAACGAAAAAAATTGAATGAAATGAAAAACATTTATTTTTACAAATAATTACGATTTCAAGAAAATCCATCGATAAATTTTAAATTTATAGCCAAGTGTCTGTAGCAAAATTTATAACCGAATTGCTTATGACATTTTTTTCTTAATTCTCTATTTTCCTTGATACAACACGATACATATTGTTAATTTTTTTTTGATTGTACCATTAATTATTATTAATTGAGGTTTAATGCAAAGTTTGCTAAATTAATCCTGGAATTGTGATTTTTAATATTTCATATTTTTTTTTTTGAGTGTACGTTTATGTTAAATACACCATCTTCAAACATTCAAGAACATTAAATAGAGTACAATTTCGAGTTTTTTATAAAATATTTTTTTTTTTTAAATTTCGTCATCATGACAAACTTCATTTTTATTCATAACAAACAATTAAACTTTGTTTCACTTCAACAAGAAAAAAAAAGAAAAATAAAAGCCAAAGGATAAACATAAATTTAAGCCAAGGTGTTATTATGATAATTTTTTCTAGTTCATTTAAAAAAAAATCATTTTTGAATATTTTTTTTCTAATTTTCTCAATAACTTGCCTAAGTGTTTGTATGTAAACGTATCTTAGTATTGGTTTTTAAAAACTAAAGTAATTTTCTGTATGTCTTCCAAAAAACATGTTTGTTAACATCTACAAAACAGGACAAGTTAACAAAATACAATTTTGTTGCTGTTGTTGTTGTGCATAACTTTAGGGATTACAACAACTCAACAACCGATAATATGCAGACTCACAAGTTAAATCTGCCGAAGCTATAAACAGACTTAAGTTTTTGGTAGGTTGAAAGATTGGGTTGGTAGATGCATTCTCATCAGCAGCATCATCATCATCATCTTTATCATCAAACAATTGAACCAACAAACTGATTGGGTATGTTAGTAAGAGCTTAAATTGAAAACGTATCAAATTTTCTAAATACCATGAAAATTGTAAAAATATATTGTTTGGCTTAAGTAGGTGGTAAAGTAGTTATAGATTCATTGTGTTGCGAGATTAACCCATGTTTGGAAAATATGAATTTCACCGATTAATGCACTCAGGTAACTTCTGCTTTAAAAACATGTAGTTGTTTGGATTGTAATACAGTTTCTTTATTTGTAATGTAAATATCAGTCATTTGTAGAATAAATATAATTTTAAAGCTAATCTTGTAAGTTCATTTAAAAAAAACAAACCACATTAAAAGACTGTTATATGATTTCACATTAATTTTTAACAGTTGTTTTTTGTTATTTAAAAAAATAAAAAAAGTAAATGTTGTTTATTTTTTGCTAACATAAGTGGTTCATTTTTATTACAATTGTTAGTAATTTTTTGAACATTAAAAACAACTGACAAATGTTAGTTGAATTTAAAGAAATGTTATTCGTTCTTTCTTCAAGTGAAATTTCATTTGTTTTTGACTACAATTGCTGATGTCTTTACCTACATAATATCCTAAGTGTACATTTTGTTTGCTAATGTGTTGAGTGTAAATGTCTATTAACATTATTTTTCAATCGCAATGGATTCTAACATAAAATTTGTTGATAAAAAGAAATTTAAAAACCAAAATTATAATCAAAAACAAAAAAGCTAAGAAGAATTAAAACAGTTTCATATTTATATTAATCATACGCCACGATGAAAATTCTTTATTGGTTCCCAACTTCGGTATTTTTCCATAATTTTGGTTTTTCATAATAGCTCATTTTTTGTGAAAGTTTAAGCTATGCGGAGTAAATGCAAAATAATATTATTTTCATGATTATAACAATTTAAAGAGATTTCAAAAAACGAATTTTAAATTACAATTTTCTGTTTAAATAAAAAAGACCAATAATTTGCAATTTTTTTTTTAAATTTTAAACAGAAAACTACAGGAAATTTCAATTTAATTATTGTGGTATTTTTTTCAATGTATGAAATTCAAATTTATCATTAACATTATGACCCCAAATTGCTATAAAAACTAATTACTTAAGTGTCTTAATTTGTATGCAAAATTTTTTACTCTACAGGATCTCATAGTGTTAAAATCCCTAAATACAAAAAAATAAAAATCTAAGAATACAAGTTTGTATATACTGTATATGTATTGGTAATATTCTCTATGGTAAGATTTAAATTGATTGCATATCCATGTCTACTTTTTTAAAAAAAAACTTCTACCATACTCATCTTGTTTTGTTAGTCATTTTCTATATTTTAATTTTAAAATTGTTGTAAAGAAAATAATGCATTTAATCGTAAAATTTTCAAGTTCGACAAACAATTTCAATGTCGTTGTTATTTTGCATTTAGTTATGTACAAAATACATTAAAATTCTCTGCTTTTCAACTTGCACCCAAACTCCAAATGCTTACCCCAAATTTAACCTTACCACACTCCATACAGGAAATTCATTATTTGCCTTTTATACAAAGTATAAGAAATTCAAAAAAAAAAAATAAAAATAAATGAACGAACGAAGCAAAACGACAAGCATGGTATCATCATCAAACTATAACAGGAAAACGGAAGTACATTCACTTGCACACCAACAAAAAAAAGGAGCATGGGACCAAAAAAGAAAAAAAAAAAAACGAAACCAAACGCATCAATTGACACAGACACTCAAACTGTCTTTTATGCCAACAATACAAGCATATTATAGAATTTCTTCTTTTCGAGTCTATGGTGGCTTTAGAGCGTTTCATATTGCTAAGGTATGTGTGTGTATGTGCAAAGTCGTCTAGGTTGTTTGCATTAATTTTATGTGATATAATAAGGTATACAATATCTATAGTTAGTTAAGTTTTAAAATTTTTTTTTAGTACTTTTTTATATTGTTAGTTGTTGTAATGAGCACGTAAATGGATTAATGCTGTTTGTGACGCGGCTTAATCCATGAGGGGATTATAAGAGCCAGACAGAGACAATTAAGTTCCCAAAACATAAAAAGAAATTATAGCGAAAAAAAGGATAGATAAAAGTTAGAAGTTTATATTGTTTGTCTGAAATATTTCTTTAATTGACTAAATTAAAATTGTAACATAAAATACGGGAGAAATTATTTGTAGCTAGACATTCATATTTGCCAAGATAAACGACTCGGATTAAACCAAATAATTTTTATTACTCGTTTTTTTTTTAAATTAAGCATCTGGAAAGCAAATAAAATATAAATTAGATATTACTCCAAAAACTATGCAATACAATTAAGTTTTTGCGTATAAGTGATATGGAATTATATTTAGGGGGTGGTAAAATGGAACATTTCCTCCCCCAAAACTAAAATTTTCAATACAACAGTGTAAAATAAATTAGCGAATTTAATAAAACCAACACTTATAAAAACTGCAATTTCTAGATACAAACTGCTTTTTCTAGATACGAGTACATGAAACTTTAATTAAGTGTTCAATGGAATATGGGCTACTTCACTGATAAGGGAATTTTAAAATGTTTGGCCAGGAAAGTGGTGAAAAAGGGGTCAACAATTAGAAAAGCATTTCCCTTGATGACCTGCTTAAACTCCTGTAGTAAGGAACATGAAATTCGGCATGAGGGTTCTTTCTCACTCATATACGTCCGCTTAGAGAGGATTTTTTGGAAATTTCTACATAGAGCGGTTTGTTAAAACCCCCTTGATTTGAGGTTTGACATTTAAAACAAATGTTTCTTGGAATATGGCCTAACTCACTGATAAAGTACTTTTTTTCAACATTTGCAAGGAACTTAGTTAAAGTGGTGTTAAAAAGGGAAAGTCTCCCCCTTAACAGCCGATCAAAACCTCTGAAGTTTTTAAGTTCAAAATATATGATCCTTAACATATGGGCCAACGGCCGATCAAAACCTCTGAAGTTTTTAAATACAAAATATATAATCCTTAACATATGGCCCAATTTATTTACAAAGCACATTTTGGAGTTTTCACCAGGAACGGGAAGAAATAGAGGTTGAAAGGGAAAAAAGTTGGCGACTTAACTGCCTATCCAAAACGCTGGATAAATTTTCAAATTTGTTTCTTTCATGTAGTGATTTCCTCAGACGTGGAAAATTTTATTAGTTGTTTCTCTCTCGGGGATATATATTTGAAAATTCCTAAATACTCCTTGACCTTCTACCAAAACCTCTTTGGATAAAAGCTTGTGATTAAAGAAGTAATTTATTAAAAACTACAAAAAGAGTGTGGTTTAAATGAGGTTAAAAGTCTAGCCTTTATTCACCCTGCCCAAGCTGCTAGAGCTGGGAACCTTAAATTTGGAATGTAGACATCCACTTAGCCTGGCTTTATGAAAATATTTAGGGTCAGGGAAATGGGAAATGTCTAGCCCTTTAACGTAATACCGAAATCCCTTAAAGTTTTAAACTTAAAATATGTGTTTCTTCGGTATCAATAAATATATACTCATTTTAGTTTTTTTAAAATCTTGCTATTAATGGGGTTTGAAAGAAAAAAAGTTCGTTCTATCTAAAGTTTTTAAGGTAGTAATCTGAAACTTTGACTTAAAACATACAAATAAACAAATTTATTAAGAGAGGAAATGACTGAGAAAAGTTTTATCTAAATATATTCCGACATTTAAAACTACCGGTAGCAAAATATCGGGCTCTACCAGAAGTTATATTAAAGTGTGTACAGAAAAATTTCGTCTTTTGCTTACTAGAGTAATAAAGAATTTAATATATAAAAAAAACTTACCTTCGCAGAGGCTGCTTCATAACCAGCATCATGTAGAGCATTACCATACTGATTATTACCCGATTGATGAGCAACCGGTGCACCACCTTTAAGAGCTGATATACCCTTATAATTGGGTGATAGGCCATATGCTATATACGAATGTGGAGCAGCATTTTTTCCACCACCTTCACCTCCACCACCAGCTTTACCTCCTCCACCTGCTTTCAGTTCTTCAACAGCAGCTTGTTCAATAACTGGTATATATTGTTTAGAATTTGCCATACCTATAAATTTACCATGAGCTATGGCTTGATAATGATTAGCACCACCTTGTTCACCACCGCCTCCTCCTCCTTGTCCGCCACCACCTTCCTCGGGATGAAATAGTATGGGTGCTTTGTTATCTTGAGGACGTCCATCACTGCCTTCTCCCCCACCGGCCTCATATCCACCACCACCATGTCCTCCTCCACCGTAATTGTGCTGACGCTGCAAATGTAAACGATTTTGCATTTCTTTGGCTAATAAATAAGTTAGACCATGTATTTGATCTTCAGGAGATTTGCCTACCAAAGAGGAAAGCTGCTTAAATTCTGGCATCTCTTTGTAGTTTTCCTTATAAGAATCCGCAGGAGCATGATATTCAATTTTTATGACAGGGCCAGCACCTTCACCACCGCCTCCGTGACCCCCACCGCTTCCGTGACCCCCACCGATTCCGTGACCTCCACCACCACCTCCCTGACCTCCACCCCCATATCCTTCACCTCCTCCTTCATATCCTTTAACTGCACCGCCTCCATAGGCGCCTCCATGACCACCACCTCCATATCCTTTAACTCCTTCTCCAGCTGCTGCATGTCCGTAAGCTTCTGCTATAGCTTTATTGTTTTGTTCTTCTATAGCTTTTGCTTTATCTTTGGCTTCTAGTTGTGCTTTAGCTATTAGCGATTCTGGTGAATAGATTTTCAATTTAAATTCCTGTGTTGGCGTGTTAGCATATTGTTCCACTGTAGGGACTACACTGTATTTGGATTCATATAATTCAGGATTTGCTCCTTTAAATTGTGGAGCAGCTACATCTTTTATGACATCATTCCCATTATTTTTTACATCGTCAACTATTGCATAGCCACCTCCCTCATAACCGGCTTGTTTGCCACCTCCAACATAACCACCTCCCTCATAAGCGGCTTGTTTGCCTCCTCCAGCATAGCCACCTCCTTCATAACCGTCTTGTTTTCCTCCTCCACCGTAACCATCTCCCTCATAACCTGCTTGTTTGCCCCCACCAGCATAACCACCTCCTTCATAACCTGCCTGTTTTCCTGCATCTGCAACCACAATAGGATGTGCTATAGCTGCATCTGCTTGACCATGGGCATTAGCATAGTCTCCACCACCATGACCCCCATGACCCCCATCTCCACCAGCATGTCCTGCATAACCATAGCTTGCATGGGCTCCCAAGCCAGCTCCATGAACCAAAGCATAACCACCACCATGACCAAGGCTTATTGAATCATCCTTGACATAGCCTCCACCATGTCCTCCTCCATGTCCTCCTCCATGTCCTCCTATATGTCCTCCTCCACCTCCTGCCTCATAACCACCACCATGACCTCCTCCTCCAACGACCACAGGATGATAAACATATTGAACTTTTTCTACAACTGGAACTTGAACTTGTTGTCCTTTGCCCTGACCAAGGATGATTGAATAATCATCCTTGCCCTGACCTGCTGCATACTTTCCATAACCACCTCCTCCAGCATGACCATACAAAACTTGACCACCTTTAGGAGCCTGATAAGCCACTTTCAAATTATTATAGTCCATTTTTTGAGCCGGTATATATTTGACATAAGCTTTTCCTCCATTGTTGCCCTTGATCATATGTGATATAATATTTTGCACATCATGTGGTAAAGACGACACTGATTTCTTTACCTTAACCGGTGCGTCTTTGTAAACAAAATATCTCTTTGAGGCCTGGGCATTTTGATCATTAGGTTTTAAATCTGAAGACTGATCTTGATCTACTACCGGTTTTGTATCCGCTTTCAAATCTTTAGTTTCTCTAGTTTGTTTAGTTTTCTGAAAAGTTTTTAGTGATGGATCAGGATCTTTAGCATCAGATAACTCAAATTTTATCATCTCCGGGGCACCACGTTTAGATCTTTTCGATTTTCGTTGTTTATTATATTTATACCTCTTCATTAGGGGTTTCTTCGTGGTTGCAGTGGGACTAACATTCGGTTCTAAAGCTGCTGCTGAGCCTGGATAAGGATTAGGTAAATTTTCAGCTAGTTTTTCAATTTCTAAAGCTCTCATACGTTTAATTAACATTTTTGTATTAGCATCCGGCTCTCGAGCATCAGATTCTTGGAATGGTATATAGTGGACCTTGAAATTAGCTGGTTGTTGTAGAGTAGAACGTTTCGGTCTAGCCAAATGTTTATTATACGACAGAGATTTAAATTTTTGGGAGGGGCTATTATTTTTTATAGTTCTTAAATTATTAACAGGAGCTCTTTTGACTATAGGTTTTCCAAATGATTCCTGTTTCTGGGTATTAGATGGTGGCACAGTTTCTAAATATTTTTCATTTTTCTGCAACTCTCGACTTTTATACTGGCGTATTAGTTCCTTAACCTCTTCACTAGGTTCTACAGCATCCGACATTTCAAATCTAATTAAAGTGGGTTGTGGTAATTCTTTATGTTCTCCCGAGGAACGCTTAGTTCTATGCGCTTCTTGTTCATTATAATGATTAAAAGCTTCTAAGTACGAATCTTTTAATGGATTTTCTATATGTCTAAGACTTCTTTGGTTGCGATGTTCAAAATAACGTTGCATATCCTTAAAAGGAAATAAATTTTAATTAAAATCATAAAATGTTTTTAATCTTAAAAGTTCACGCCTACCTCATAACTGGAAAATGTATCCAAAGCTGGTGGTAGTTGCCATCCATTGGATAATTCCTTAGCTTCGCTTGTTGTCAAAAACTGTAATGCAAAATAAAAAAACATTAACAATTTAATATAAAACTTTCACTTTTCATTTTGATCAAGTTTTGCTTTTGAAATATATTTTAATAATCATTTGGATTTATTTGTATGCATATAAAATTCTCATAAGTTCATTTAATGAAAACCAGTTACGCTTGCGCATTTTTATTTAAGTATTATAAAATTATGTATGAACAATGTTATGCGTGTTTGTTATTTTATTAAATTGTTATTAGATATCATTGAGCACTTAAACAATTTACCATTGATTTTTACTGTAAATTTACGATGTTGTTTATGGGCTATTAAGTAATTGAGGTATTATCTAAGTAAAGGAAATGAATATAAAATAAGCATATTTGGTCGAGAGCTAACAAGGCGAAATGTCTTGACGGCAGCCCCTTGTCTAGAGATGTAAAGTTTATGTTTCTTTGAATATAACCAAAGTCACTGGTATATATAGTTTTTAGGATTTTGATAGTGGTTCAAGCAGAGAAAAGTTTCCATACTGAGGGCAGGACCGAACTGCTAAAGCGAGAAACTTTAAATTTTGATATTTTGGTTCCTTATCAGGATATTTGACTACATGCGATTCGTACAGGTTAGATCAGTAAGATTGTTTCGGGAAGGGGTCTCCATTTCCCCTGTCAAAACACCATTGGCGAGAAATTTTAAAATATGTGACTTGGAATAGGGCTTAAATCACTGAATAGAAAGTTTTTTTTAGACATTTACCAGAAACGTGGTAAAAATAAAGTTAAAAGTAAGAGAAGTGGAGCTTAGCTATAACGCAGAAGTTAGGAATTTTAAATTTGGCTAGTATGTTCTTCCTAGGCATCTCCTTTAAAACGATTTTCGGAAATTCCCACGAAAAGGAGCCGAAAGTGGAAAAATTTTCCCTTTAACGATTTGCCCATGCCATTTTGGATAGAAACATTAAATTTTAAATATGCGTTTGCTGGGGTTTACTGATAAGGTATATGGGCTTATTTTTATTTTTTTTTTTAAATTTTAAAATTTAAATCGCCATAATTTTTGCGCCCCTTGCAGAAAGTGATTAAAGTCCCTAAATAGTGGTTTAGCATCGTGTAATATTTACTATCGTGTAAATATTTTTTTTTTTTTTTTTGTGTTAAACCAACACTCAGGGGATGCCTCTACTAATGGATTGCATTGTGTTGATATTAGGAAAATAGGTTATGGGGAGGAGGAAAGAGGGAGTAGTGTTTGTGGACATTTGACTTGAATTTTTCTAAACTGTAATTTGCAGGGAAGACTTCCGCAGGGAGACAATTCCACATACGGCTAGTGCGACTGAAAAACGAATTTTCTCTGTAATGCGTTGTGCGATTTGCCGGGCTATAGATAACAAACGGATGAGATCTACTTGACAAGCGGGTAGTACGAACAGAGACCCGGTCCCTCGGGATGAGTCGGCTTATCTCCGCAGAACACTTCCCATGGTAATATCTATAGAACAAAGTCACACAATCCACATTCCGACGATGCTCCAACTAGTCAATAGAGTTCGAAACCCTACTGTCGTTGATAAGCATCAACGCTCTCCGTTGCACACGATCCATAAGCGCCCAAAATAGAATTTGAAGCACCTGACCATATATGGGAGTTATATTTTTATTTTTTTAAAATTTAAACCGCCATAATTTTTGGCCTTGCAGAAGTGATTCACGCAAACAGAGTAAAGTCCCTAAATAGTGGTTTAGCATCGTGTAATATTTACTATCGTGTAAATATTAAGTTAATAAAACTAAAATTAAATGAACCCCAATTTAAATAATAAATTTTAACCCTAATTTTAAATATTTCTGAGAATAGCCCATAAATTGGAATCACAAACGGCCTGCCAAACCATTGAAGTAAAAAACTAATTCAATTTTGTCAAGCTTTTAATTAATTAAAATTTGTCAACCTTTCAAAATTTTTGAATACCCGTTGTGCCCCACTTTGGAGTGTAATTGAGCAGCACTTGGTGGATCTAGTGCGCTTTTCTTTAAAACTAAAGCTTGAAATTACTTTAACTATGGCTGGTTCATATATCACGGCAATTCGAAATGGCTGAACTATTTCCAAAATATTTGCTAAATAACCCACTGTGCAGTCATAATAATTGCAAAACTAATTTAATATTAATATAATTACATATTTCTTAGCAAAACATTTTTATCGTTCCATTGAATACCAATTATTTTCTAGCTGAATGGATATATTTTTAATTTTTTTCTCGTCTTAGCTAGAACTAAAATTTTATTTGTAAAAATATATTTTGAATAAAAAAAGAAAAACATATAGCTCAATCGAAACCTATTAATACGTATTTTTTCAATTTATATAGAAAACTCTAACTTAAATTACATTTATTGAAAAATAAACATTTTTATACATCTACATAAATCTGTACACAGTGAAACATAAAAATAAACTATCCATAAGTTAGCATTGTTATGAAAACAATTTTATACAATGTAAAATAAAAACCTTGCTGTTGATTAATTTCAATATTGATTTGAAAACTAGAAATAAAGAATAAATGCACAAGGAAACTAAACTCATACAAATACACTCACACCCATGTACTTATATATGTAATATAAAAGAAAACCAACAAATGTAAGGTATTTTTTACGGTATCCTATACTATAAATTGGAAAGAGGAAAAAATTATAGTAAAAGAAAATAAATGAAAAAAAAAAACATTTAAAAATTGCAATTTATAGTCCTAACAAATACATACAAAAACGTTAACAAATAAACAATTACAACAAACAATATACAACAAGAAAAACAAAAACAACCTTTGAAAAAAAATAATACAATTCTATTACAGGGGTTCTTAGCAATGTATATTAGCAAAACTATCAATTGAAATTTAAAAACAAACAAGCAACGTTATTTTTAATTTTTAACGAGCTTCCATCTCCGTATATTTTCAATAATAAAGCAATTCAAACATATTAGCTAGGTTGATACTAGTATTTCGATCTGGCTAAATATCTCATCAGAACCCGAAGTTTTAGAAAAGTTAGAGCCTCCATAATAATCAGAACTTTAATAAAAAACCTATTAATCATTAATTTAGCTCCATTCATGTCTTCTTAGTAATCAAGCACGAGGTTAGGGTCTTTTCCTAACAAGCATCATGACGTTACTAAACTTTGAAGACCAAAACTGTTCTATTTATATAAAAAAATTTTTGTTTTTACTCTGGCTAAAGTAATATTTTTTTACAGTTTTATTAGTTTTTTGTTTTTATATACATCGAGATTATTTTTATGTTATTTTCAATTTATAACGAGCTTTCAACCTCCATACATTTACAAAAATTAAGCAAATCAAACATATTAGCTAGGTTGATACTTGTATTTACATCTGGCTAAAGATCTCATCAGAACCCGAAGTTTTAGAAAAGTTAGAGCCTCTATAATAGGCAGAACTTTAATAAAAAACCTATTAATCATTAATTTTGCTCCATTCTCGTCTTCTTATTAATTAACGTTTTTGTTGAAACTTCATTAAAAAGAGTGGGTACTCCAATTATAAACATCTCAAATAAATTAAAATTCGGTTACAGCGTCTAAAATCGGTTGTTTCTACTGATTATTTGATCTCAGAATTCATATTGTTTTATAAGTAATTTAATTGTAATCTTTAAAAAAATCGTACTGGCTTGCCAACTGCTCAATTCTTCTTTTTGGTAACCCACATAGTACAGGTTTAAGAACCCCTATTCTTTAACAGAAGCATCAAAAGATATAACAAAAAATGCCAATGAATAACACAATATATAGTATGTGTGATGATAGAAGAAAAAAGTAATTTTCTAAAAGAACATAAAAAAAAACAAAATCGACTGAAAACATATAAAATCAACCACTCGATTTCCTCCGGCCCTTCTGATTTCAACCAAACTTGGTTTATAAGATGTACATTATATAATTATAAATTTGACCAAATGTAGGACAGCTTATCCCAGCGGATCTTGAAATATAGCATTTCAAATTATGAAAAATATTCGAAAATTTAAAATAAGTAGTCGTACATAGCTTTTTAATGGCTTAAGATACGACAGTCATTGATGTCTCAGTTCAAAGCTACCTAAATTTTGGTTTTACTGGTGTAAACAAATTATTCACTTCTACACGGCAAAAACAAAAATCGCGTTTCAAAAAGCTGTATTTCAAAAACAGTTTTTTTTTAAATTTAAAAAAAAAAAATAAATGTTAATTATAAATTACTTCCCTATGCTGTGTCCAACTTCCTATGTGGATCTCTTATGATATCCTGAGTTATGAATAAAAATTTGAAAAAAACCTAGAAAACTGCAGGGGTATCATCTTAGGATTTGGCAACGGTATAGAAGAATAATTTATAAGTCGTATATAAATTTTTTTAAAATACAGTAGATTTTTAAAATACAGCGGTTTGAACCAGGGATTTTGAAACAAAAACAATTTTACCGTAACGAAGTGAAGTATTTTTGTGAACCAGTAAAACAGTTTTTTGAAATACAGCGGCTTTAAACGGCGGATTTTAAAAATGGATTTTGGGCCATTC
Organism: Delia radicum; assembly: GCA_021234595.1. Lineage (NCBI taxonomy): Eukaryota > Metazoa > Arthropoda > Insecta > Diptera > Anthomyiidae > Delia > Delia radicum. The sequence continues at coordinate 6,085,132 of CM037855.1, read as the reverse complement.
TATTTAAAGCACGCCAACAGTAACTTTAAAATGAGGTATCAATAAAAAACGTAGCTTTAACCGTTAAAAAGATGTAGATGAATAAGCACGACTACTTTCGTTAAAATTTTGGATTTTTCATATTTTAAAACGCGATATTTCCACAAACGTTAAAATTAACTATCAAAAACTTCGAACGATGTCTTATTTATATGATACTTACATTTCATACGAAGTTTGATTAAAATTAAAGGGGGTAGAGGTAGAAAATTTGATGTGTTTTTGATGGTTTTATATGGAATGAGTCATTTGTTTTTATTTATATTTTGTTGTTACTTTTTATTTGCTGCACAAATGGCCACCATTGTTGTTATTAATTTGCTGTAATTGTTTTTTCTTGTTACTATTTTTTACGAGTTAAACTAACATCAAATGAATGACTGTGTGTGTGTGTGTGCGAGGCTGTGTGAGTGGAGTGTTTGTGTACACAAGTGTGAGTGAATGTACTGCAGTGTTGGTGTATAAATAGAGAAAACAGTTAGTTGTTGTTTTTTATTTCTAAAGTTAAAAAGGAAACGGAAACTAGGCCACAAAACTTTTCTAATTGTTTGGTTACACGCAATGGTAAATGTTTTTATTCTCCATTTTTTTTCTATTTTTATTTCTAAAATTTTTATAGTTAAAAGAAAAACAATATTAGTTTCGAAACATTCCATGAATTCAGATTAGCAAAGATTTATATTATACTTTAGGGATTTAGAATATTTGGTATTTTAGAATTATTGAGAAACATTTAATTAGAGATTTTTTCAATTAAATATGGAGTTTAATAACAATTGAAAAAAGTTGCAACAGCAAAGTACTTATTGTTTTTCTTTTACAATATAATTAGAATTTTTTTATATTTACAGATTTTAAATGTAGAAAAATTTGGTTATAGAGAAAGTCTTACATTAAAAAAAAATATATATATATATTTGCAGGTATTCACTTATCTTTTGTGACATTTGAAATAAAATTTTAAGAAATTCAAAATTTTTGATTTTTTTTTCAGGAAAAAATATGTCGAACTTTTGTTGTCATGAATGATACAAATACATCAAAAAGCTACTTTTAAAATGTTTCCCAAAAAGTGGGCATTAGCTCTGAATGTAACAACTGATACGGTTAGCAAATAAATACTTTTAAAAACGGCTATACTTTTTTTACTGTATACAGAATGCTAAGTAGTATAAACCGAATAATAATAATAATAAAAAAAACAGGGTTATTATAAAAAAATATAGGTTTTATCATTTTCGATGGAACCATTTACAAAAATTATTTAATTACAAAAATTATTTAATTATTTAAATAAAAAACAGAAGCTAAAGTTGTAATTTTTAAACTTATGTTGTTTGTGAGAATACTAAAATTAATTTATCTAACAAAAAATTAGTTTATGGATGGTAAATAGGTTTTTTGATAAATTTTCTATTCTTTTAGAATTTTTGGTACTAAAAATTTTTTTATCCGCATCTGCTTAAACTTTGTTCAATATATTTTCAAAATTAGATTGAAAAATGAACAAAAATTGCCAAATTTGGAACAAGATTTAATCGATTATTAATTATAGTTAAAAGGACATTCGGAAATGCTCGAAATTTTTCTATTATTTTTATATGGTTTCAGCATGTTACTCGGCTTCTTTTTAAAGAAAATATTCGTTGAATAACATTTGTAGCAAATATTCAATTAAAATTTAAATATTAATTGCAGTGACACGTTTTCGTATTTTAATTTAGATTATTGTTAATAATACGTATACGCAGAGTGTCGCTTGCAACAATTATTCGATTTTTTAACCCTTTGCTGCCTGTATATATGTAATATAGATTGAACTATTTACTATAAATGCCTGTATTTAACTTTAGTATAGAATTTTTGAAAAATCAATTCATTTTGTGATTAATTTTCTTAAAAATTATTCTAAGGGAGTTGGCTCAATTTTCTTCTGAGAAGCTCATATATGATCATGAATGAGTTCATATATGTTCATAAATGTATTCACATATGTTGCTTTTTAACCAAGATATTAAAATATCTTGTATTTTCCAAATTAATTAAATAATAATAAAAAATGTGTTAAACAAATGTTAATTGTTCAATTTTGAAATGCAATAAACGCTGAAAGTTTAACATTTACACAGAAATAAATTACAAAATTCTGTTTTTTAATATTAAACATGCCTCATACAGTATTTTTGGCATATATTAACTATGATGATTAACATACCATGAATTTTTATTTGGCAACTCTGGACAACAATTTTTTACACATTTTTTATTAGTCAAGATGTTAAGTTATTTCAGGATTTTTAAATCACTTAAATACCAGTTTCCAATAAAACATATTGCCGTTTAATGCCCAGTTTTTCACTTCGTATTTAAATGCCATTTGGGCTTTAAGTTCTATTTCAATACAAACGTCAGTTTTTAACTCATATAAATCACATTTAAGTGACCCATATTAGGCATTTAAAGTCTATTTAAATTGTACAAATATAACATATGATTTTGACAGTTTGTTTTTTTTCTATTCTTTAAACAGCTATTTTATGAATAATGATCTTTAATTTTTTGACATTTCATGATGTTACCACACTTTTGTCGCAAATAAATTCCAATTATCATTTAAGACTGAAAAACTGAAAACTGTATTTAAATACAACTTAAATTTAAATGGCAATTAACTAATTACATATTTAAATACGAAGTTAAAAAACTGTGCATAAATGTACTGGGTTTGAAACGCCACAGTTGGCAAATAATGAGTTAAAATTTACTGAACGTATAAGTTTGGCGAGCTTTATACTATAATATTAAAATCAATCAAAATTGGAGATGTCACAAATTGTGTATACTTTACCGAATATTCGGCTTGAAACGAATACCGAGTCTTTGCCGAATAGTTGTTTTATTAATTTTCATATAAATGTCATATAAAAATAAATCGTACTTTAAATGTAGACGAAATTAAATTGCAAACATTTTGATTTTCTTAATTTTTTAATCAAAATATTTGTGTTCGGTATTTGGCCGAATAGTTGAATGCTGAATATGCCGAATACCGAAAAGTAACCGAATATTTGGACATCTCCATTCCATATCAATTTCTGTAAGATTTCCATATATAAACTCTTTTCTAAGTACACACAGAAAAAAATTTAGCTATTTGCCAACTGAAATTCGGTTATAACGAATTTCAGACGGTTGGCACAACTTAACATTAGTTTTCACAACAAAGTTCGGTTAATTCAACTAAATTTTAGTTGCAATACCCAAAATATTCCGAAATATAATCGTAGTACTAACTAAATTTATAAGTTGTTACCATTAATATACACTTTCTAATTCGGTTGGCACTTTATTTCTCTGTGTGTAGCAGTTATTTTGAAATTGTTTTAATATTATTTGTAAACTTTTATCATTATTTTAAAGCATTTTTTTTTTTAATTCTTGTTAAAATCAATTAATATTTTTCCCCTCATTTAATTTATAATCAATTATGTTGTGAGAAAATCTTTCTCTATGCGACTGTATTCTTGTTTGGGTGTTTAAAACTCATTTTGACATTTTAATTAAAAACCATACTATTGACACTAGGATTCGTTCGTTTTATCCCACATTTGTTTTTTATCTTTTTCTTTTTTTTTTTTGATTTTATTTGGTTTTATACTCCTGCTTTTAAAAGTTGTTTCGTATGAATTTGTCGTATGTACTACGTTGAACATAGTCTGTATAGTCTGTATAGTCTGTATTTTATTTTTTGTTTTTGTTAAAGACCTTTTAGTTAAATTGAATTTGGTGTCATTAACTTGATTCACTTAAAATCGTTTTGCCGTTGGTTTAATAAAAGTACATAAACTGAAATTTATCGTTATTTTAAAATTGTTTTTTTATGCGATGTTGTTGTTGTTGTTGTTGTTGTTTTGCTGTTACCACTACATCAGTGCGTTTTTAAGTGTATATATGTGTGTGTGTGGTAGAATAAGTGTCTAAAGTTGTTATTATTGTGTGAGTGTATTTTGTATTATTGTCATCCTTATTTTTGCTTTGCTGTTTATACTCTTAACTATTATTTAACCCTAAATAGGCCAGACTGATTTTTACCACTTTAACTATTAAAAGAAGATATTATCTAAATGAAACATACTCCATGAAAATAGTATATATTTACACACAGAGAAAATTTAGCTATTTGCCAACTGAAATTCGACCACTACGACTCAAATTCGGTTATTACGAATTTCAGACGGTTGGCAAAGCTTTACATTAGTTTTCTCAACAAAGTTCGGATACTTCAACTCAATTTTAGTTGTAACGTCCACAATATTCAGAAATCTAACGTAAATATCGTTGTATTACCTGAATTTATAAGTTGTTACCAATAATATACACTTTTCAATTCGGTTGGCACTTTATTTCTCTGTGTGCAGCAGTTTAGACTAAAAAGTTAATCTAGTGAAAAGTTGACTAATGCTTAATGCTTAATTTTAGAGCAAAATTATGCAGTAAATCCACTTTTTACTAGATTAACTTTTCAGTTAATCTAAACTTCCTGTTAGCTAAACATTATTTTGAAAAAAAATTTTAATTTTTTTTTTAAGTTTTGCTTTTAAATTTTTGTATGTAATCATATGGTATCTGTGACCTGTTTCGGGTTAATATTAGAAAAAATGGCGATAAAAATTCTTCATATATAATCTGATAGATACTATACATAGAAAAACATTTATTCACAAATACTCATAGGGAGTGATTTTATAGTTTATGTATATCAGGATATAAAATGTTATAAAATTTCTTGTTAAAACACTAGAATTTAATGGATCTTAGACTTTTTATTAACAGGAAGAATCATAACAACAATAATGTGGATTTTAATGATTATTTAAATAAGAAAAATTTAAAACTTATTATCATAAAAATTATGTGAAATTAAATTATTCAGCGATATTAATAAATGACAACATTTATTAAGATCGAAACTCCTTAATCTACTCTAAAAGACCATGATAAAGACTATAGACAAACTGTGACATCGAGTGAGCAATTAAATTCAGATTATGCTACAAAAAACTATTGGTAAGTTAAAATAAAACCTCAGGAATTGTTGATCTATTGTTAATACTTTAAAAGTAATTGCGAATTTTACCTTTTCAAAATTGCGATATTCTGCGAAATTGACAATAAACGTCAATATAGTTTAATGAAGTATCGTAAGTCTACTTTTCTATAAGATATTTCAAAAATGTATCCTGAAAGAATCCGGAGAGTAGTACTTGGAAAAAATAATTAAATACTTGTTTCCGGAGTGGAGTCTCTAGATTATCATTAAATCATCAATGTATTCTTCACAAAGTAGTAGAGATTTTTCAATTAAAAACTCGAATTTAGTTTAAAAAAAGTATCTCTGTATTATTTTTTAAAACTTATATATGGCCAGGCGCCGATCCAGGGAAGTGTTTTGGAGAGGGAAGTTAGAGTGCTTTTACAAACTTTTTCTTTTTATATTTTTGTATTGAAAAACTTTATTTTGGGGGAGGAAATGTCCCATTTTCCCTCCCTCTTTATCCGCGTCGTATATGGCAAATTTCTTTAGTTGTGGAACTTTGAAATTTTAAATCTAATTTGAAATTTTAAATTTAATATGTCAATGCAAGTTTTTTTTAGTAGCAACTATGGCAATAATTAAAATTCTGCTAACGGGTTTTTTGGCACAAAACGCTTTCGCTTCATTTAATGTTGTTGGAATGTCACGAAAGAAACTACAAACAGTGACAGCATCAAGTTACTTAAAAAAAGTTTGAGATAGAAACTGAAAAGGATGTTGAAAACAAATCCAGAGAAATATAATTACGAAAAACAAATTTTCGCCAAAAAAAATTCGTGGGAAATATAACTTTGTGATATTTTTTATAGTGATTGTTAAATCATTTTGTATTTTGTACTTTTTGATTAAATTTTAGCGGAGTATTTCGTATTTCAACAAAAAGACACACTGACGAATAATTTATTTAATTATTTATTATGTTTACGGGGTCCCATATGATTAGCTTATGTATAGTGGGGTGACGTGCATTCAAATGTGGTATTAATGGATAGAAATGGGCCGTTCCATGCTGACGTTTACAATTTTCAAGCATCTTGGTAGCCCTGTTTAAATATATAGTCATTGTTAGTGAAGGCTTAATATTTAAAAAAAATTTAAATTAACACAGGGTTCCCAAGGTGTTGGGAAGTTTTCATCAATAACACATTTTTATTTAGTTCGCTTGGACGAAGAACCAAACAAAAACGAACATAACAAAAAATTACCGTGTTTTTGTAATTACAAATTGCCTTACTTTTTTTTTTTTTTTATTAATTAATATTCATATAATTACAAATTATATACTATTACCCTAACCGAGCACTAGCTACTATGGCCTTCGGCGCGTTTTAGCGAAAACAGACCAGTGCCTCAGGTGGGAATCGAACCCACGACCCCCGCACTGATAAGCCAGCACGCTACCAACTAGCCTACCGGGGCGCACAATTGCCTTACTTATAAACGACAACAGGTTTGTCTAGAGAAGGGTCTTACAAGGGTATATCCCGATGTAATAAAATGCGGGTATGTTGAAGAGAAATAAAAAATAAGTAATACCAAGTTTGATATAATTTTATTAAAAGTAAAAATTATGTGTTTGCGAGCTTTAATTGTGCACTGAAAATGAAAATTATTCAAGTTCGTGGCCAGTACTCTATATTTCTTTATTAGCATATTGTCCTAACAAATAAGCTATAGAGTTTTTGTTTTCAAATTTATTAATTGACCACTTTCAGGAAAGTGTTGACAGATCCATTTCGGGAATTTTCTAGGTTCCCATCATCAGAACACGTTTTGAAAGAAGTGACAATCCCATGTAAAACATCAACATTATAACTAGTTTTCCCACTAAATGAGAGCTAATATTATAATAAGTAATAACTTTATATTTTTCAGTTGCTAAAATGTGGTGTCAATTTTTGCGTTTTATTTATGTTGGTTAAACAAATATTTTAAATTGGGGCCAAAAAAAGAGTTATTTTAAAGATCTATTTAATAGTAAAAGCAAAATAAGTTAAAACAAAATATTAAAAAAGTTTCAAACAATTTTAAAATCCATCTTTAGCCCATACAAATTAGTTTCTTAGCAAATGTTTCTCACTTTTGTCCCCTCTACTACATACCTAAATCTTCCTAAGACTTTGGAGGCCCATCCAGGATACCTCCCTTGTTAGACTTATGAACCAGGTAATGCAACTTTTTATATAACTTAGTTATAATTTTCTATATTTTAATTTCTTTTTACGCTAAGCGAAATTTGATTTATTATTAATCTTTCTGCACTCCTACAAAACAATTTTTCAACAAAATTTCTCCCTACCTCAAACAATTTATGAATGTCATCAATTTTAATTATATCTTTGTTTATCTAAAGCATTGTATGCATAATGACTATCATTAACATATTTTACACTTTTATGCATAAAAATCGTACGCCACAATCAACATTAAAATACTGCAATAAATGCATGACAAAATATTATGATTTGAGAAATGAAACTGAAAACGAAATGAAACAATTAAAACTTCCTGTTAAATATTTGAAGATACAAAACAAAAAGCTTTGCGCTAAACTTAAACATCATTTGAAAAGTTTACCAAAAAAAAACACACACACATTTGCCTGTTAAATATTTACGTTAATATGCAATAAGAGATGGCAATCTTTTAAGATGGAAAAACAAGTTGAATTAAATCTAGTTTTTTTTTTTATTTATGCAAGTTTTGTGTGTTTTTTTTGTGAAGAAATAGTTTGTAATAAAATATTATGTTGGTTTTTTTATAAAAAAAAAAATTGCAGCAAATATAATTTCGCTTTCAATTGTTTGATAGCACTAGTTTACATATAAAAATTAGACAAACATGAGATTATTTTATTTATTATGTATTAAGACAAACATTTTTTTATGGAGCAGTTTTAAAATTATTTTTTGATTTTAATTTTTGAGTAATTTGACTACTTTGTTTACATCTCGATTTCGGATCAATCTATTTTGGTCAGGTACATTTCATTTCATATAATTTGATGCACAATATATCTTATGAAGATTGTTTTTAAATCAGTTCAGTAGAAATTACACTGAAAAATCAACTTTGTTCTACAAAAATTAAAAATGGAAAATTTTATAAATCTACACAAAATTATCTTTCATTTGAGTATAATGATGTGGGTGTTTGTATAATGATATTGCACTCGTATTGCAAGAAAGTTGAAACTTTAATGTTTTTAGTTGTACAATTTTAAATTTATGCATGTTAAAAAATGTTTAAATTTTATCATTAGACATATGTAAATTAGACATTCTAATAAACAAATTTTTGTGTTAAAATTGCAAATCCATTGAAAATTAACTGAAATATTAAGAAGAGAATTTCCAATTTTAATTAATTTTTCACATGCTCCAAACTAAAAAAAAAAATCTTCATATAAAAATATATTATTAACCTTAATAATGAAGAATTTGCATCTTTTTGCAGAACCTGCCTTTGGAATACAAATAGATTTTTGTACGCTGAGTTCAAATCTGATAAATTTTTTTGCCGCATTTTAGTTTTTGAAATATCACGATTTTTTGTTTTTTTTAATATGCCCATTTTCTTCTTCTGTTTTACTTTTAAATTTAAAAAATTAAAAACAAAAGTTTATTTTTCGATCTTTTGTCATAAATTATGATGTGAGCAAGATTATTCATGTTCAAGATAATTTGTTTTTTTTTTAACACAAAACCGTGCAATGTTTATTTATTAATTAATGAGTTTAGTTCTGTGATTACAACATTAAAGTTTAAACTGTGATATTTTTGTTTGTGCCGTGATTATTTTTATTTTAATTATTAAATTTGTATCGTGACAGTCCAGTTTTTTAATTTTAATCTTCAATAATCTTGACAATGTAAAATAACTAATTTTACGAAAATAAATAAAAGACTCCTGAAGAAGTTGGAATAAAACCAACGAAACGTCGAGTTGAAAAATAGATAAAAATAATGTGTTTTATTTAAATCTATATAAAAAACTTATTGACCAAAAACAGCCCAAGGCAACCCCTTATTAATCTCAAAATTTAAATAAATTGGTCAAAAACAAAACATAATTAAAAATGTCTTCATTCGCTAATTTAATGCAGACTTTATCTACTGACAGGTCCTTAGAAGTTTCATTTCGCTAGACCGAATATCTTCAGAGGACCAATGTAGATGGGGAGGGGTACTATGCATAAAAAGGGCGCTGTGGTGTAATGGTTAGCGCGTTGGACTGTTACACAGATGGTCCCGGGTTCGATTCCCGGTGACTACAACATCAATTTAGAAAAAATAATATGTATGAGTTTTCTATCACTTATATGTATCGCTGCGCCCACCTTCGGTGTTCCCATAGCACTTAACCCCACCGAAGTAAAATTATGAATCATAGCTATGAAACAAAAAGCTTCAATAATTTCGCCAACTCTACATCATGTGGCGAGCTACAAGTGTTATAAGACTTATCATCTCGCGCAATTACAGTGTTGCCATGTTTGAAGCAATCCATCTTTCACCACCTTTCATCTCTCCACTATCCCCTCTCCAAAGAAAGCAACACATTAATTAATAGGAAGAATTTCCTGAGTGTTGCTTCTCTTTAAAAAAAAAAAAAAAAAAATTACGTTACGTACAGAAGAAACTGTTAAAATTAGCAGATTTTTTTTTGCTAAATATTAATAACATAAGAACAGCAAAAATAAAACTGTTAACTTTATAAATTTTTGTTATATTGGCGTTGAATTTTAGTTAATTGTAAATAGTAATTTTCTCTGACAAAAATTAGCAAAAACTTTTACTAAATATTTGTAAAAACAGCAAGCAAACCTGTAATATCAACAAATTTTTTTGCTATATTTGCCTTAAATTTATTGCAATGCATATAACAGTATATTTTGGTAAAGTCAACAGAAATTTTAGCAAAAAAAATTGTAGATTGCCGATTTTAGATGGATAGATTTTTCTGCGCATTAAAGAAACTATATAAAAAGATACTTAAAAATTTAAATTTTTTTTATGATTTTATTTTTGTTTACTAACATTTAGCAAATTTTTTGTTGTTTCAATTAACTAAAATTAAGCTCAAATGCAGCTTAATATTTTTCAATTTAACATATTTATTTTTGCAATTCTTATTTAGCTAATATTTAGCAAAAAAAATCTGCTATATTCGGCCGTTTTTTTGCAAAGTAATTTTTAACTAATTTTTGGTATACTCACATAACAAATTTGGTTGTCTGAACAGAATTTCATCCAACCGTATTGATTCGGTTTGTTCAAACTAGGAAATTCGGTTGTCACAACTGAATTGGGTTGCTGTAACCGAATTGAAGGTTGTGTCAACCGAATTCGGTTGTGAGGTTGCAGCAACCGAATCTATTCGGTTGGATGAAATCTTAGAATTTTTATGAGAGTATAGTTTTAGAAAAAATGTTTAATATTTTTTTCTATCAGTGTATCATGATTAAAGGACACACATGGCGTTGTTCCGAGATATGGGTATTTAAATTTGCAAAACAACGAGCACGTCTGTAAATTCAGCAAAACTTTTTCTGGGAGGATACTTGCAGATAAATTACTAATACCAGCAAAAAATTTTCAAAATTCAGCAACATTTTTACATTATTTAAAATTTTGTTTGCTGATATTAGCAATTTTTTTTTGCAAGTATCCTACCAGCAAAAATGTTGCTGACTTTACAGACTTTTTTTTTAGTGTACCAAAACGTAATATAAAATATGTAAATGTAATGGAACTTTGTAAAAAAAGCTGTTTTCTACATACCTTATTTCCTTCCCATCAAGTAGTGATAGGTAATAATTTTGCCGAAAAAAAGTTATAAAAAAACTTATCCTAAATCGAGATATGGTCAGAATAGTCAAATTATTCAAAAATTAAAAAATATTTCGAAAAACTATTCCATAAAAAAAAAAATGTTAATGCGTTTTTCGGCTTTAGGAGGCCTAAATACATAATACAAAAATTGCTTGATTGTAACATAAATTTTTTAAAATTTGTAAACTAGTGTAGTCAAAAAGAAAACAAAATTAACTTTTGTGTTTGTTCATACATGAGTGTAAAGAAAATACAACTTTAAACTTGATTGAGATATGAAAATGCAACAAAAACTTACCAAAGCCAAGGTAAAGAGGCCTAACATTAGAGTCATATAAACAGGCTTAACAACAGTTAAAAGTTGTAGAGGTGAAGGTAACGATGAAAATGATGCTGCTGCAACTGCATTAGTTGCTGCTGACATGTTGTGTGTGTTAAAAAAAATTACAAATGATTGGTTAGATGTTACAACATAAATGAAAATAAAAGTTAAATTATTACAGCAAACACTTGTTATATAAATATTATTTCAAGTTTTTAAAATATTTTTTTTTTTTTCAAAACTTATTTATTTATTTTTAATAATCTAGTTTAAGCGAAGTTTTTCCTTTTATAAAGTCTTTTTTAATCCTTTAAATTTTTTATATACACATTTCATGTTTATTTTTACATCTTGAAGTTATGATTTAAACTCTTCAATAGATTTTTTAATTTGTTTTTCACTTTATTTCCACAATCCTTTTTCTTTTGTTATTTTATTTTATATATTTGTTTTTTTTTTTTTTTTGTAATCCCAACTCAATATCTTAACTCTTGTACGTGTCTTAATCAACTGTTTGTTGTTTAATGCTTTTACCTTAGTTTTGTTTAAATTTTCAAAACAGTTTTCACTTATACATCCAGTAAAACATATTTTTTTTTGGTTAAAATCTCAGCTAGTTTTCATCATTTCTTTAAGGAAACTTTATGTATGTGTATGAAAAAGATATTTCTGCTGAAAATGTTTTTTTTTTTTAAAGAAATTAGTGGTTTTAACCAAAAAAATTATAATTTTCTTTTATTGTACAGAAATAAGTATATCTAGTTAATCATGTTGTTAGTGTGTTATAACAAAACTCCTTATTGAAAATATTCCTTTTTATTTGTGTATAATTAAACTGTTACTTTCCTAAATTAAGTCAACAAAAAAAAACTTAATTAACACAAAATAGCACAATTAATTGTCGTGTTTAACAAATAATGTTTAAATATTTTAATTAATACTTAAAGTTGTAGTTTTCCGGTAAATTGAAAAAAAAGAAAAAAAATTGTGTTACCATGTTTAAAGTTTTTTTTTTATAAAAACTATTTTTCTTTAAAGCTTAATCACCTTTAAAGAAATTTTATGTAAACTTTTATTATAATATTGAAATAAATTGTTTAATTAGTTTTAAAGTTTGTTTAAACAATTTTTATACATGCCATAATAAGCCTTAAATTCAATTTAGTTATGGTAAACTTATGTAAATTATTAGTCAAATTAAAAAGATTGTATGCAATGAAAAAAAGAATTAACAAATTAGTTTTTGTGCAATGATCCAAATTTCCATAAAGTATTAAATAAAATCAATTTATATTAAAATACTTCATTGCGTAGCAAAAATTTCAACAAAAGAATTTACAATTAAATTAATTAATCCATTTTCGTTATAAAGTTACCTTTTGGAACTTCACTACATCGCAATTTAAACTATGATATCTTTTTGAAAATTACAAAAAATGTATATTTTTAAATGTAACTCACACATTACATAACATGTGTAGTAGGGTGGGTCGATTTGAACATCTTAATGGGCGCTTCGCGTTTCTGATTCTTGGGATTGTACTGAGCGAAAAAGTCCAAAATCGAGCTTATAGATTTTGCCTTTTTAGCCGTATTTTGTGAAAGTAACAATGTGTAGGATGGACATATCTCAGGAAGTAGGAGGAGCTTATCCAAGATTATGGTATCAATCTCTTCTTTGGAAGATTCTCTAGCAGATTAATGCATCAATCATATTTGTGGGTGGGGTTTAAGGGGTTAATTTTTGATTTCAAAATAGTGCTTTTTTGCCGTAAAGTCAAAATCTGGAAGCTCGATTTTCACCGTAGACGTATGGTCTAGTGGACTTTTTTGCTCAGTACAATCCCAAGAATCAGAAACGCGAAGCGCCCATTAAGATTTTTTCCTTCCATACTAATCACCCACCCTAATGTGTAGATATAAAAAAAAGTAATTGGCCTGTAAGTATAAACACAAATGTTGTTATTATGTTCCATGTCTGATATTGAAAAAATTTAAAATTTTCCCAAGTGTGAGCGCAGGTCTGAAAATATTAATGATAAAGAAAAATTTCAAAATCGAATGATTATGAAATGTAATTGACTTCACCCAAGTCTGTTTTCAATTAATTAATAAATATCTAATATTTTTTATTTATTATTATTTTTTTTTAATTATTTGTATAATAAAGATCTCATATTATCACATGCTTTTTACTGCTTTGTTATATCTCCCTCCTATCCAAAATTATGGGGTCTTAAAAGTAGTTATTGCTTTAAAGCAACGGCAGTGTAAAATGGGCTTATCTAATCCAGGGTTGTCATGTCCAAAATACATTATTATTTTAAGAAGCAGCCAAATATTCTTGATAAGTGTAAAGAAAATAGTTTTAAAAAATAGTTTTGAAATTTTATTTCATTTTAATCCTCTGACGACCACAAGCATGCTAACTTGTCCAAGGGGTTTGGCACTTATAATTGTCTAGGTTAAAATTATTTTGACAAAACATTATTCTATTATTGATAACGAAAATCGCTTCAGCGAAAAGTGTGTGTTCCTCAAAGGGTTAAGAATATTAAATATTTTGAAATTCTGTTTAATTTGTTTAAAGTTTAATCCTATTGAAAACGCTTGTCTGAGTAAATCTATGAATATTGAAAAATAAATGACAAACACAAATTATTTAATTTAGAAATGTTGAGGTTAAGAAGAAGAATAAACGTTTTTCTCTAAAAATTATAAACACTATTAATTTTTAAATCAGACTAGACCAGTTTCTGCCTTTTTATGGACAGGCTCATCAGTGATTTTCCATTTAAATTTTATTATTATTTGTGTCTTATAATTGTCAGATTGTCTCTATATGATAAATTTTTCAACAACCTGCGGCTGTAAGAATTCAAACCTGCGATCATCTTACATTACAAACGTAACAATACCATGACCGTTTAGCGATCTCACCCAAGTATGGCCGCGAATCTAATGCAGCCTAAATTGCAGTTTTCTTTCCTATTAGCTTTTCTGTTATTGTATATTATACTCAGAAGTGACAACACTAACAACACAAATATTCTATTTTTAGATTTTTGTTTATTTTTCTAATCTCCTCCTATTATTAATTATTATTTAAGTTCAAAGTTCATACACAGATAGAGTTATCTACATGATATTAATGAATTTTTGCACTATTTCAATGAAGTTGTACTGCAACTCGTCCATTGAAACTTTTCATTAAGCTTATGAAAATTTTCATAAAGTTTTATGAAAACTGTCATTTATATAAGTAGAATATTTTTGTTCTAGTAACGTCAAAAGATCCTAGCCACGTGTTCGACTACTAAGAAGACAATAATGGAGCAAAATTGATGATTAATAGGTTTTTTTTGTTAAAGCTCTGCCTATTCTGAATCTATAGCTTTTCTAAAACTTCGGGTTCTGATAAATAGAATATTTTTGGTCTTAAAAGTCTAGTAACGTCATGATGCTTGTTAGGAATAAATCCTAGCCACGTGCTCTACTACTAAGAAGACAATAATGGAGTAAAATTGATGGTAGGTTTTTTGTTAAAGCTCTGTCTATTCTGAATCTCTAGCTTTTCTAAAACTTCGGGTTCTGATAAATAGAATATTTTTGGTCTTATAAGTCTAGTAACGTCATGATGCTTGTAAGGAAAAGACCCTAGCCACATGCTCGATTACTAAGAAGACAAGAATGGAACAAAATTGATGATTGATAGGTTTTTTGTTAAAGCTCTGCCTATTTTGAAGACTCTAGCTTTTCTAAAACTTCGGGTTCTGATGAGATCTTTAGCCAGATCGAAATACTAGTATAAACCTACTCTGAAAGGAAAAGCTTCATCATATTTATGACATGTTTAATATATTTTGGGCTAATGTTACGTTTCATAGTATTTATGAAACATTTCATAAAAAACTAAATCTTTTTCGTCATATTAATGAAATGTTTCACAATATATATGAAGGATATTTTGTATTAGTAAGGACTTTATTAAAAAAAAACATGCATGAAGACCATGATATGGTCATTATAATGCTTGTTGTGTGTGAAGAGTTTCATAAATATTGATGAAATTGTTACATTGGACGAAAATTGGTGAAACTTATTTCTGGTTTTCTCTGGGTGTAGCTACCCTGCAAAAAATAGTGCTTACCCATAGGCAACTCCCGGAACGCATTATTTAATTACGAAGCACTTCAAAGCATATCCAGAGGGCATGATTTCTGTTCGCGATGTCCCACTTGGTATGTCTCTTTTAAGCAGGTGAAAAGCGCTTATTTCATGTGCTCTTAGAAGCAATAAATTCATGTCTTCTTAGGCAATAAGAAGCGCTTTTTTGTATGTTGACAACATTAATGCTTCATGGTATGCATTCTTTATTGCTTCATTTGTAAGCATTATTCACTGCTTCAACGAAGGCATTTTGGGAAGCACTACAGAATGCCTTCCGTAATTACTTTATAGTATGTAAGGAGGTGAAGCAGCTATTTTGGAAGCATAAAATGTACTCTATGGGGAATGAGGAGTCAATTGACCTAAAAGTGACTGGTTAAAGAAAGACTTATCACAAGACTGGTACAATTTAATACTGAAGTATGTTAAGCAGTGTCAATTGTCCTAAAACTACCAATCCTGTGACTGGTAAAGGGAGGACATACCACTTAACCAGAATGCTTATTAACAAGAAAAAGCCAGTTGGCCAGAATTTTACCCATTTGTGGCTGTTTAGTTTTCGTTTATTTTATACGATATGGCCCTTTTGCGACAGTCTTGTGTATGCCTATCTTTGGTTAGTCCTGTGGCATGCCACTATGTGGTTTAAAGCAGGACGAATGACTCCCTCCTAGGACAAGCCGATGTTAAAGTTGGCAGTTGTTTACATATGGTAGGGTTAAGCAGAGGACCGGTCTCTGGCACGAAGGGACCGATCCTGTGGCACTCGCAGTACCGGTCCCATTCCCCATAGGGTAGTTACTGCTTACCAAATCCATGTTATTTTTTGCTGGGTAATATATTTGATTAGCTTTATTTTTGTAAATTATTGTCATTTAATTTAGTTCATTGAACATTTTCATTATTTTTCTTGCAGTAAAATTCTCTCTGTATAGTACGAGTTGCAATTACTTTCAATTATGTTAATATACACTTTCAGTTGTTTTCACGAAAAAATATTTTGTGAGATCACAATATTTTGTCTGTTAGTTTAAAAAATATCGATTTGAAAATCTTAATATAAAATATTTACTATTTTATTAAATTTCTTATATATTTATTATGCACATCATACGACAAATCTCTTAATAATTGTCTTCTGGATTGATTGATCACTAAATCAAGAAAGTTGGAAAAAATTTCCGTGAGAAAAAATTTTAAAATATAAAACACATAAATTATAACTCCATTAATTAAATGAATTCTAAATTTATGTAAATTTTTATTTAAAGATAATGCCAACAGTTTTGCAAAAATAAAAGCTTATTTTCTAATAATAAATTCATGGCTTTGTTAAAAAATAATATGTAATAAAAACATAAATTATGCAAAATTTCATTCAAGCGATATATACGAAACAAGAAAAAGCAAAGCAAAACCATATAAAAGCGTGAAAGCTTATGATGAAATAAGTAAAATCAAATGTGCAATAATATGCCAATATTGAGATGCAATTAAATATGTATACATTCGTACATAAATACATGCATTAGCATCATTACATCTCATCCTTAATCTTTTTATGATGAAAAACATTGTATTTGTAATAGCATAAATCATGTCTTATTAAAAGCTTATAAAACTTTTGATTAAATCAAATTTTCTGTTAATAATAAAATTGAAGTTGTGAAATAATTTGAAAGTATAATGTACGAGTATATGAACAATAATGATAGAAAATGAATTTGAATCATGAGGAAGATGTAAATATTTATAACATTAAAAATTGAAGATGAGCCAATCGCAGCATAACTTGACATCATAATGAAAACGTGTGTACATACAATCAAACATATGTGGCAATAATTGAATAAAGCGGAAATAAGCTATTACTAAAAATGCGGATACTTTATATCATATATAGTATTCCATGGAAAAAACTGGATAGTATACAAAACAACGGAAGTTTTTTTTATTTGTTTTTCAATTTTCTTTTTTTATAAGAAAATATGCTATGAGGTCTTAACATATTGTTAAAAATGGAACATGGTTTACTTTTTTTGAGATTTTCATATACATCGCTTTTGCTTTTAATTGTTATACAAATATGAACAATGAAGCCACTTATAATTATTGGGTTTGCATGTTTTTAGTTCAACATTGTTACGCACATCTCAAGAGGAAAACAATGTAGCATATGATATATATATAGGGGCATTGAAACATTTTTTTGATTATAAAATATTCATATGATTAATATAACGTTTTTTCAAATGTATGTCTCAAAAACATGTTATATTTTTCATTTTGTTTTTCCTAGTTTTATTATATATTTTTTTTTTGTTTTAAACTTTTATTAACAATATTGTCACTTGTCAGATATTACGAAATGTGGTCGAAACCCCTGTCAGCCACCAAAGCAAAAATCTAATTATGTGTTCACAAGTACCCCACGCACTCTCTCTTTCAAACATATCCATACACTCACATAGATACACATAATAGACATAATGTCATATTGTATACCACATACTCAGTCAAGTCAGTTAAGTCTGTAAAATGGCATGTTTGAATATACATATGAGGCTTTCTCTACCAACTGTCCACATAAAAAAGATATATCGTATCAAAGTAAAACTTATAGTATTTTCTGTTATATATGATACGAATCAAAATGTAACAAGTTATTTCTGTTTCCAAATATTAGGCGAAGTAGGCGTCATCCACTGGACATTTTTCAAGCAAACTTTGCAGATTTATAGCACACTCGGAGAAAAAGTTTCATCATATTTCTGAAATAGTTTCATTGGACGGAAATCTATGAAACATTGTCATATATAGAAAGTTTTCATAAATATTATGTAACTTTTCATAAATGTTTAGGAAACATTTTTCATAACTTCTTCATCATTTCATAGACAAATTTCATTAATAGTTTTTTTTATTAATTTCCCTTATCTGGAAAAACGAAAGAGATATTGCAAAACAGACGCATTGTTCGGTCTAAAGGAGTACTAACACATTTCTGTATCAAAATTAAGCCAGATCCAAGTGCAATTCAAAAACGCATCACCTCTGCAATAATTAATTAATAATCATATAATTACAAATTATATACTATTACCCTAACCGAGCACTAGCTACTATGGCCTTCGGCGCGTTGTAGCGAAAACAGAACAGTGCCTCTGGTGGGAATCGAACCCACGACCCCCGCACTGATAAGCCAGCACGCTACCAACTAGCCAACCGGGGCGCACTCTGCAATATTTTTATAAACCAGTTTCATAAATATTTATTTTGAGTGTATAAAATATAGAGCAATTAAGAATCTTTTATATTTTTTTGTCTTAAATCACCCTATAGTGGAATGGTGTAATGATTAGCGCGTTGGACTGTTATTCAGATGGTCCCGGGTTCGATCCCCGGCGGTGACAACTTCAATTTAAAAAAATAATACGCATGAGTTTTCTATCCCTCATGCATATCGCAACGCTCACCTTCGGTGTTCTCACATCACTTAACCCCACCGTAGTAAAATAATGAATCAGGGCTATAAACCAAAAAGCTTCAATAAGTTCGCCAACTCTCCATCACGTGGCGAGCAACAACTATTCTCAGACTTATCATCTCGCGCAATTACAGTGTTGCCGTGTATGAAGCCCTTCATCTTTCCCCACCTTTAATCTCTCCTCTATCCCCTTTCCAAATAAAGCAACACATTATTAATAAGGAAGAATTTCCTGAGTGTTGCTTCCCTTTATAAAAAAAATTACAAACTAAAGTTAAGACAAACAGAATATGAATCCTTGATGATAAAAATATTTGAAACATTTTATTTCTGTGTACCCTGCGGGGAAAAGGGGTCAGTTGGGAATTGAGACCTGTCCCTGTGGTCGGTGAAAACAGGACCGGTGGCTAAAACACATATCACGTGATAGATGAACATATGACTGGTTTCTAAAGTACCTAACACGTGACCGATTTAAAAGTCTTTATCACGTGATTGGTCTAAAAGTACTAGTCCCGTGATAGGAAAAACAGTACCGGTTTCCAACATTATATATTATTTACATTATATATTAGTATAATGTATTAAAATAATTGCTATATGTTTGACTATAATCCTACACACTTTTTCCTATGGCAGGGCAGTTGGCTTTAAAAGCTTCATAGGTGCTGTATGTATGTTTTGATATGTACCACTTAGTCAAACAAACATACATATTTTTGCCTTTCACACTATATTGACATGTCTATTTAACATCCTCTATTATACATATAACACACGTACACGCACACATACACGTAATACACACATGTTATAATTTTGATTGTTTTGGACCATTTTAATTCTCTTGTAGATATTAGGAATAAAATATTTTACTTTACTACAGATATTAATTAGTTAAACCCATACAGAAAATAATGTTAAAGAACCTTGTCAAAAACATATTTCTCTTTTGCTTTAAATATAAAAAAGCTATTTTTTAATTACTATTTATTGAACGTAATACATTGAATCCTATAAAAAAAAAACTTCTTTCAAAATTCTTAACAATAAAAAGTTATAATTAAACTGAAAACTAAACATTTTGTTAATATATTTATACTCAAATATTATACTACAATAATCCGCCATTTCTACATGACTCAAACCATTTAACTAAATATATCCAATTAATTATGTTGTTCAATATACTATATCCTATATTATGTACATTAGAGCGGCATTCTTTTTTTGTATAAAGAAAAACTTTTTTGAAAGATTTAAATTTATTGTTCAGATTATTGTAGTATTAGGTCCAAAAGTTTTTTTGGTGCTAATTTGAGAAAAATCTGATAGATTTAACCAGTGGCGCCCCGCTAACAAAGTTTTCGATTTTCGAAAATGTTTCTTAAATTGCTTTAATAAAAATATGTCCTGAGACACATGATTTTTTTTATTAATTTTGTCATGCTGATCACAAATATTTCGAAATATTAAAATCGGACAACCGGTGATATTGCGATTTGGCATCCTTTTCCTCTATGTTAAAAATTTTTAAAAAATTGTCTTAAATTTTTTTGTTTTTGCACTCAAATACTACACAAAATATGATTTCATTTCCTCATAATTATGTCAGAAATTATAGATGATGTATCACAAAATATATTCAAAAATGTTTTAATTTTTGTATTAGAAATACAAAAATTGATTTTTTGGACTTTCTGATCAGGCAGTTTATACACTAATAGAGACAAAAGATTCTCATATAATATATTTTGTGTGTTGTATGTAATATCTCGGTTTGAGTTAAGTCAATTATATTTTTCTATCGCAAACAACTGAAGATTTGGGTGATGTCAATGCAACAATTGTATTGTCTATCATGAAAATGATCAATCTTTTTAAAAAGCTACAAAAAAATAAAATATAATATGATAATATCATATTAGATTTTTGGACTTGAGGTAGAACAATATTCTAACTAAATATATGACAAAATATATTTTTTAAAATTAATTTTAATTTTTTGTCATATATCAGTGGCTTTTTGCTCAGGTAGCCAAGGGTTAAGTAATTAGATTTTTCTTAAATTTCGCACTACAAAACTATTGGATCTAGTGTTACAACAATCAAATTATTGATTACTGAAAATCAAAAGTTATGCTATAAACACATAGACCACAGCAGACTGCAGAGCTACACGACTGCAAATGCCGTTGACTGCAATCGTCGCCGTGTGGTCAGCTACTTATTATTTTGGAAACGACAGCAGCATAGTAAACAGCTGATCACGATTCAATTTAAAAATATTAACAGCTGTTTTTTATACAAATCAGGGATGTTAAAGTTGGTACAATTGTACTTTTTTTGGTACATTTGACCTTCTAAAGTACCGTGGTACTACCGCGACTCATTTGGTACAATTTAAAAATTTTTAATTTCTTCCCCTTTTTGAATTTTTAGTATAGCAAACAAATTGTTATTGTGTCCTTTTTCATTGCATTTATTCGTTTTATGTAATGAGCTCTTAAAATATATGCGACTATATCCGCCAGATTTTACGATTTATCATCATTTTAAGGATTTTGAAGAATAAAGTTGGCAATTTTTTTTTTTTTAATATCGATTAAAAATTTACGATTTTTTACAAAATTTATTTGGCAGCTCTTACATATATTGACACTTGTTGTAGCCAACTTCACTTTTATTTTGAATTTATTAAAATTCTGAAGAAGTGAAAATTGATATATAGATATGGCATCACTTATAACATATGGGAAAACAGTGGACATTAGAGTGATGTGAGTTTTTAAAAATAGAACTGTTGTGTTGTTGGAGTTGTACTTCTGAGATTATGTATGCAAGAACAAAAACACCGTGTATTGAATAAAACTAGTTTTAATCACAACAAAACTCGACCCCTAACTATAGCTCAGAGGGCTAAAGCGCTCTGTCTAACGTGTAGTGCGAGTGCATGTGGCATTAGAAATCAGTTTATCTATACCACGGTCAGTGATTGCACAGAAAAATTTCATATAGACGCAATCGAACAAATAAAAACATAACAAATATTACATTATTCAAAAATTCAAAAAAACAGGGTCACTGACGAACGTTCAATACCAGAAACTGCGCAGTCTGATTCAGAAAAAATTGAATATTTGCAATGTAGTTATGATTTTTAGAAAATACACTCATTCTTCTCTACCACGCCTTTCACAATTAAATTAAATAAAATTGCATATTAATTATAGTATTAACTGCAATTGTCTGAAAAAGACGTTAAAATTCAAACTCAAACGAAAATTAAATTATTGTTAAAGAAATGAAAGAAAATTCCAAACAATCTTATATATGTTTAATTTAGAACGAGCTCTCAACCTCCGTATATTTACAAAAATAAAGCAAATCAACATATTAGCTAGGTTAATACTAGTATTTCGATCTGGTTAAAGATCTCATCAGAACCCAATGTTTTAGAAAAGTTATAGCCTCCATAATAGGCAGAACTTTAACAAAAAACCGATTAATCATTAATTTTGCTCCATTCTTGTCTTCTTAGCAAAAATATTACTTGAGCCAGAGTAAAAACTAAAATTTTTTTAACTGAAGTCGTTAAAAAATTAAAAACATTTGTAGTTTTTGGTCGGTAGTAGCTAATTTTCAAAATGAACTGAATGTCAATATGTTTCCAGACATTTCTAGTCGTTGCTGGAATTTTATCCATTCCACACTCATCTGCAAATGTGGAAAGAGTTTTTTCTTTTCAAAATATAATAAATACTAAGGAAAGAAACAGACTACATTAGCCAACATTATCAAGTCTCATACAGACTAAGGATTGGTTAAGAGCGACAAATTTATGCTGCTATGATGTAGAAATTCCAAATAGTTTATTAACTAAACAAATAATTCCATGATTTGTTCTCATATATTCATAAGACTTTTTTATGCCTTATTTTATTCATACATATAATGTATGTTATTGGAAGGTTTTTTTTTTTTTTTTCTGTACAAGAGAATTTTTATGTATTTTTTTTTTGTTGTTTTAATAAATTTAAAAAAAATGGTACCGTCAACGTCCAAAAAGTACAATTTTTTTTAGATGTTGGTACAAAATTGAAAACTCCATTTAACATCCCTGATACAAATGCATTTTGTTTCAGTAGTGCCAATTACATCATATTTTTCTTTATTAAAATAGAAAAACATGCTTGGTTGTAGACACGTATATAAAGTTCACTTAAAAATACAATTACTTATTTATAATACATTATTATAACGTGAAAATAAATTTATATAACCCCTCTTGAATATTAATGCAATTATACCATTTGATGTTGCGACGTTTTTTGTGTTTAACAAAATAAAATATTTTTAAGCACTAATTTGTTACATATTTTGTTTTATTGTCAACACTATTTTTGTTTTGCAGCCAACAAAAATAGAAATTAACCTAAGTTGACTACAGCGGCAAAAGTAGTCGGGTAGCCGTGTAGTTGTGTTGGTGCCAAAATAATCGTTTTCATATAAACGTGTGTATTTTATTTTTGACAGGCTGTAGTCGTGTAGCTGCAGTCGTCTATGTGTTTATAGCATTAAAGTTAATATGTTTTCAATAATCATGTGTGAAAAATTTAAAAGCATAACAATTTTACTATGTAAATTTTCTGTACAAGTTATCCTTCAACAAATATTGACATAATTATGCTCAAATGAAAAGTAGTATTTTTTTTGTTTTTCTAGTGAAAATATAAAAAAAATCTAAAATCATTTTAAAAAATTTGTAGAATAGAATAGAGGAAAACACTCAATTTTTAGTAAAAATCAATTCGAAATAGCTTGTAAACTGAAACAGATATCAAACATTTTTAAATACTCATGCTTAGCATGCACAAATTTATTAAAAATTATGTGTCGCAAAACATATTTTTATTAAAGCAGTTTAAGAAAAATTTAAAAAAATCAAAAACTTTGTACTCGGAGAGGCACGGGTTAATGCTATCCAATTTTTCGATAGTTCTACAATAATCGCAACTATAATTGATAAAAATCGAAAGTTGAGAAAAAATGCCGCTCTAATTAATGTACATATGTATAAAATAATGCTATCAACCCTTATTTGCAATATGAAAAATTTTCACAAAATATCAACATCACTGCCACTAACTATATACACTGAAAAAAAACCTTTTAATATAAAACAGATATAGCATTTAATTAAAAAAAAACAGGTTTGCTTTCTTTTTAATAAAAATAATTTTCTAATTATTTTGTAAATGCTAAAACAAAATCTAAAATTTTGACATTGATTTTAATACTTAAAAATCTATTTTGACCGGAAACCATATTTACTTTAATAAGGTTCGTACTTAATTTAATAAGATTTGTACTTAGTAAGCGTGTATTCTGAATTTAAATTGTATCAAAACCTTTTGAAAACACAAAAATTAACACAAATTTTAACATACTTTTTTGTAATTTTTACTGACCTTTTTTATGAGTGTACCTATTACCAACGCCATTGCCAATGATTTTATTTAATTTTCTTTAATAGAAAATCCATGTTTATATGTCCTCTTCAAGTTAAAAAAAAAATTGAGAAGAAATCTTTTAATTCCTTTGGAAATCTAAATCCGCAACCCCAACATAAATACACATACATACAGATTCAAACACAAACTAACTATAAAATTATACAGTAGAGGGCCATGACAATATGAATGAAAATAAAATTAATGAACAAATATTCTTTGACTGAGTAAAGATAATTAAGAAGTTGTATAAAAATCATAAAATAATTTTATATATTGACAGCAATTGTTATCTGGAGTTGCTAAATATTTATTAAAAAAAAAAAAATTAAATTTTTGCCCCCCCTTTTCTAAAGTGATTTTTTTGCGAAAATTATTTAAAAATATAGCATAAAATTTTACATTTTTTGTTTTTATATTGCTGAAAAAATGCATAAATGTATTTCTCTGCTAAAAGTTAGATCAACAATTGTATCATACTTGGAATTTTTTCATTAGCATTGGAATTTAATTAGCATTAGTTAACTAATGCAAATGCCAAAAAACTTCATTACCATTTAATTGTAATGAAATTTTTTGGCATTAGCATTTGTCCTACTAATGCTAATGAAATCACACTAATGCCTTAAAAACTAATTACAATTGAGCAAAAAAGGCATTTGTTTACAAAAAAAAAAATGGAGTGTAAATTGTAACACTGAATACTTGAGACGAAATGGAACGAGGAACTAACTTTCTATTATCCGATAACATATGTTTGAGTTTGTATTATCACGTAAATAAGTAAAATAATGAAATCACCCTGTGGCTGTTTTTGAAAAAATTGATCACTCGGGATCTCTCTCGGACATAGCCTATTAATATTATAAGGGTATATTAATGCAAAAATTTTGTCCGTTTTGCTCTATCTCGCTTAGTTTTTGAGATACTGGACATTTAAAAAAATCGCCATTTTGTAAAATGGCTTGTATCTCGAAAACTAAGCATGATATCTCAAAACGATATCATTTTATAAAAATCTGACCGATCCGACTATGCATTTTTTAAATACACAAAGACAGAAACATGGCACAATTTATTTCATTTTTACGCAAAGCGTAAATTAAGTAAAATAGTTTGAAAATAATTCTCTACTTAAAGCACATTATAGCTTTGAAGTTTTGCCAAATGACAATTTAATATAGGTTCAAAATCGACGATGTTTGTCAAAAAAAAAAAGATTTAAAAATCGGTCGACTCATAAAACTTTAAACTATAATTTCATATGTTTTCATACACAGAGAAAACAGATTCATCGTGACAACCGAATTTCTTGACAACTGAATGGTTTGGTTGCAGCAACAGAATTATTTGGTTGTCACAATCAAATGTGTTCCGACAGAATTGAAATATATTGTTTCAACCGAAATACTGTTGTGTAAACTGAATTTCTGTTACCGCAAACAAAAATATCGGTGGCTCCAACCAAACCATTCGGTTGGCAACAAATTCGGTAGTCACAACGTGTCTGTTTTCTCAGTGTATTTGTATGTAAAACTATACAAAATTAAAGTTTTTAAAATTTATTCAATCGTCTAGGATTCATATTCCTTTAATTTTGGTTGCTAATTTTTCCACTAGAGGAAGCATGATGGAACTGATGATGAGGCTAATTAACTATTTCTGAGAGAAGTTTTTTATAGCTGTATTGGCATCAGCTTTTGGCATCAGTTTTTAATTTAAATACATTCACAGTCAACACAGAGAAATTTTATAATTAATGTAGTATGGGTTGCTAATTTTTTTTTTCTTAAATTGTTAATATCTTCCGGAGGAGTTTACTATTTACAATGAGCAAAATCGGGCAAAAGGTAAAGGTTTAAAAAGTTTTAGATAAAGTTGCGCATAAGTGTTTGAGTTTATCTCTTCTACACGCATCGTTTTTTCTGTGTTGTTTTTGCATAATCGCTTAAGTCAACTTAAGATCATTTATATCTCAAATCGTTCCTATTTTATTGATATCGTAGTGTACACTGTACAGACAAAAGTACACATATTGCTTATGTATATATTTCCACAAAAAAATGTAGATAAGTTTACAAAAGCGGCGGAGTAATAGAGGGAGTAAATTGGGGTTGTGTGTATGTGATTTTATAGTTAGTACGAAATATTTACAAAATAAATGAAATGAACGTTAGTTAGTAAATCGTATCTTTAGTGCATATATACAGATTTTCAATGAATGAATTCTAGAGAAACTGAAAATTTTTTAAAAGCAAACAATTAATACACAAAAAACAAATATATTTTTAATAAAGTAAACCATCCAAAGATGAAATTGTAAGAATTGTTCTGAAGTTGAAAAAATTGCTTTTATTAAGAACAAATTCCTTCGGTGTTCCCACAGCAGTTAACCCCACCAAAGTAAAATAAAATAATCAGGGCTATGAAACAAAAGCTTCAATAAATTCGTCAACTCTACATCAGGTGGCGAGCAACAACTGTTCTAAGACTTTTCTACTCGCGCAATTACAGTGTTGCCATGTTGAAGCCCTTCATCTTCCATCACCTTTCATATCTCCACTATCACCTTTCCAAAGAAAGCAACACATTAATTAATAGGAAGAATTTCCTGAGTGTTGCTTCTAAAGGGTCCGCCAAATAACTTTTTTTTTTTGAAAATGCTATTAAAAAAAAACTACTGAATATTTTCTCAAATTTCTTTTTTATTTGAAAGTACAATCCTTCCGGTTAATAATGGCAAATAATTTCATTCAAATGGCTGCCTCGGCTGGCCATGCAGTAGCCTACACGATCGGTCCAATTTTTAAGCACATTATCGATTGTGTGCAGCTGTATTTCACCAATGGCTTCCTGCTCCGTCCTGTTGAAACCAAATGTTGCCAATATCCTCCTCTTCAATTTTTGTGAACAAAAATTCGTTCAACATGGCCCGTTAACGATCGCCATTGACTGTAACGGCAAAATGGCAATTTTCGCACACATTCTGCAACATTACCATGATTTTCAAAGTAATGTCGCAATATTTCCCAGCGTTGTTCAAGCGTATACACAACCATATTCGTTCAGCGGAAGGATAAAACTAATTATCTGTCATATTAGACATGAGCTAAGTCTTACCATTCACGAAATAAGCACTAGTTAAAAAAAAACGTTAGATGGCGGACCCTTTATTTAAAAAAAAAAAAAAAAATAGTTTTTAGTTTTCTCTAAGTGTATTCATTTATAGCTGGTATAAAAATTTATATTTTTAATTTAACAAAAATGTATCGTACGCACTGCCAGCTCTGCACATTTTCTAAAAATTTTTGCTTAATTTTCTTTGATTATTTTGGGTATTTTTCTCTTTTAGCTATTCTTGTTGTTCTTGTTGCTATTGCTACTATTGTTCTTATAGTTATTGTTGTTGCTAATGTTGCTATTGCCTTCATTCTGACAATTTCTAATCTTAATCTGCATGTCATCTAGAATACCGCATAAATCACAAAATAATCCCAAAGTAAAATAAACGCAAGTGATGACGACGGAAGTAGAATATCTAAAGAACAAGAGCAATATCTATAGAGAAATGTGAATATGTTTATGTTTTCTTTTTGCGCAAAATAAAAACACACTGGGAGTTAAGTTTAACTTTATCTTATTCATTTTCATTTGAACATCTATTGTTAGTTTGTTATACAATGTTTGTTTGTTTGTCTAAGTATGTGGACAGAAATGTATATTTGTGTGTGTTTGTAGTCAAAAACTTTATACACACATACATATATTTTGTTAAATAAATTAACAAAAAACGCTAAACAGCATTTCCGTATCTAAGTTTAAGATACGATTTTTCTTTTCTATATTCCAAAATTGTTTGTTTAAGTGTGGGTTTGGTTTTTTATGCATACATACACACAGAGAAAAATTTAGCTATTTGCTAACTGAAATTTCGGTACTACGATTCGACAACTTAACATTAGTTTTTACAACAAAGTTCGGTTAATTCACTGAATTATAGTTGCAACACCCAAAATATTCAAAATCTAATGTAAATATCATTGTTCTAACTGAGTTTATATGTTGTTACCATTAATATATACTTTTCAATTCGGTTGGCACTTTATTTTTCTGTGTGTATAAGAAAAATCTAATGGTACATTTGCTCTAAGTAGAATTTACAACAAAGGCTTGACATACACATTTAATGTATTATTGAATATTTGACCATACAAATCAGGAGATAGGTGTATCCTTTTGTTTGTGCAATAGAAGAAGCTGCTTAGTAATATGAAAAAAAAAAATATGTATAAAAATTTGCATGTACATCGAGGGATATATGTATTTGTATACGTATACAAAAAATCAACATAAATTCTTTAAAAAAAAAAATACTAAAGCAAAACTTCTTAATTTTATTGTAAGCAAAAAAAAAAACTTATCATTTGGTGTTATATTCGTAAGATACTTTTTTTCGATCTAAAGAAATCTCGTGCAAAATTTATTCAGTATTACAACTGCACTTAAAATGAAAAACCAATCAAAAAAATTTTAAATTTATATTTGTAGATGATGCTTGTTAGGCATACATGGGACTTATTCATTTATATCAATTTCAATAAAAATTTAATTATCATTTATTTTTATTTAAAAAGAACAGTTTTTGAAGGTCTGCATTCACTGTGAAAGATCAGTGGGTTGAAATTTTGATGCAAATTAAAATTTGTCAATATGACTATATCAAGCGAGGCAAGGATTTTAATAAAACTTAAAAAAGAAAAAAAGGTGCTTATAAAAATATGAACTACACGGACACAATTTTCTTGTCCGAAATTTAATGCAATTGTTCCCTAAACTAATGAAAATTTCTTTATAAAGTGATTGAACAATTTGTTAAACTTCATGAAAAAGCTTCATAATTTTTCTAAAACTTTTTTATCAGGCGTTTGAAATTTTTAATAAATACAATAAAACTTTTCATGTAATTTAGTTAGAATATTATTCTACCTCAAGTCCAAAAATATAATATGATATTGTTATTATTAGAATTTATTTGTTTAAAATTTGAAATTTCATTTGTTTTTTTAACAACATATTTGGTGGTCTTTACCAACATAGTATATTAAGTACATTAAATACGATTACAAATGCATTTACTTCTGAGCCCTAGTAATAAAAAATTCCCAAACATGCTTTACAAAACTAAAAAAGTTATAGTTTCTACTTTCAACTGTATATTTACAATTAGTTCTCCTGAAATCATTGCCTACTTTTAGACATACACAATCTAAATTTTAAGCTTTTTAAACTTTAAATGTTACTCATTTATTTTACACCTTGTTTTTTTCTCTAATCACCACCTTGTTTAAAAAACATAAACGTAATGACACTGTAAAACTACATGTTACTGCTGGTGCTCTGAGTCTGCACTCTGTTTCACAGTTTCTTTATAGTGTAATGTTGTTGAAACATTACAATTTAATTCACAACATAACATAAGTTTGTTTTCTTAAACTTTTACTAGCCCCCATATGTATACTAGGGGTATAACTAAAATGTTGCAATAGCACGATAATAAAAATGCGCGATTTATAAAATACCTCAATTGAGAATTTTTATAGTAACACTCAAAAATAAAAAGATTGTGCGCCCCGGTAGGCTAGTTGGTAGCGTGCTGGCTTATCAGTGCGGTGGTCGTGGGTTCGATTCCCACCAGAGGCACTGGTCTGTTTTCGCTACAACACGCCGAAAGCCATAGTAGCTAGTGCTCGGTTAGGGTAATTAATTAATGAAATAAATAAAATAATTAATTAATGAAATAAATAAAAATAATAAAAAAGATTGTTTTCAATTAATAACGAGCTTTCAAGATTTTTATTAAATAGTTGAAACCAATAACCAAATAAAAAGTTTATGTCACATCACGCTACGTAACTTCACGTTTCACATTATGGTGTGTATGGAAGTGCCCATATGGAGTTTTGTTATGGCCTCCATAGAGTATATGCGTACAAAAAATTCATCAAATGTGAAGACATTCGTTCAGTTCCTATGAGAAAGAAACCATATTATTTAGTGATATTTTTATATCGAAAATTATCGATATTTTTTATTTCATCAATTTCCACAAAATATTTATTGATCTTGCGCGAATTTATTGTTTCTAAATGCAATCAAAATTAAATATTTTTTTTTAAAAAATTGCTAGCACTTTCCTCATCTTTTTGAATTCACACAAAATGAAGAACACGTGAATTTTTAAATGGTATAGAATTGAAACCATATTAAAAAAAAGACTTAAGCAACGAACTTGGCAACTGATCAGTTACAAACTTGTACATTACAAACATATTCGAATTGCTTAGCTAAACATGAAATACTCTCATCTCTGACGACACAGATCGACTTATATTTTTAAGCAAGTTTGTTGCTTAAGTCTTTTAATTTAATGTTGCTAAATCTTTATTAAAACAAAAGACTTAAACAAAGAACTTTCATACATAATTTTTATAATCAAATTGTTTCTTTAGATCATGGTTCCAAAACTTTAAATACTGTAACGTATGTGACTAAGGAAATGCCCTTATTTAAATATTTGCAGACTTTACTATACTGAAATGAAGATAAATTTGTACAGATTTCCAAACTTACTATAAAACTGCATTTATATTTAGAGCGTAACTTATTTAAAATAGAGTCCAAAAACAAAAAAAAAAGGTAAATACATGAAGAAAAACTGAGGACTCGATGTAATTTTTTTTTAACAAATTAACAATTTTTCTTCATATTTATTTAATGATGCCAACCAGTTATAACCCTTACATATGTTTATCGTATATAAGTACATATATACTTTGTGGTTAATATGTATAAAAGCAACAACAGAAAATATTTACAACAATTTTGTTTAGATTTCAGCCTTATGCAAATATTCAAATAGACTATAATAGAGTTGTATGCATGATATTAGGGTGATACTTATTTTATCATTGGATTACTAAGCAAGTTATTCAAATGAAAAACTTAATAAAAAGATAAGTATTCTGACATTACCTTAACTAATCATTTTATAATTCTCAAATTCATAAACAAGCGAACATTTTTGTATTTTTGGGTGTAAAATCTTACAGTTACAATGCAATTGTGGTAAGCTACCTTTGGCTTATAAGCAGGCACGTAGCTAGGGGGCAAGGGGGCTATAAGCACCCCCGAAATGATTTGACAAATTTTTAAAACTTAATACAATTTGTTAAGAAGTAACAATGTTATTGATAATTTTAATATAAAAATATTTATTTTTGAATTGGATCAAATAATAAATGACTATTAGTTCAGTATTATATTATATGGTTCAAATTTTCAAATTTCATTAGAAAACATCGCCTGCAAATGGGGAGCTATCCTTGTTAGAGTTGATATTCGACAAATAAACAATAAATAAAGTAATTTCATAAGAGATTTCGATATCTTTGTCTTAAAATATAATCAAAAAATTGATTGAGACAATGCAACTAAAAATTAAATATGTCTACACAGAAAAAACTACAATTGAGTTAAATTAAAAGTTTTGTTGATTCAGCTAAAAGTTTAATTGAATTCGGTCCTATTGAGGAAATTGTAGTAACAATTAATATAATTTGTAACTATTTATTTGATATTATTTTCAGTTAGAGTTTTATTCATATCAAAATAACCTGAAAGGGCGATTTATATTATTAATACGTTATTGCTCATTACGTGCTGATAGTAAAAATTTAGCAAAAAAAAGTTGTAACCTAGTGTGCACATATTTTTATAAGTTTTGCCGGGTTTCAAAAAAAATTTATCAAAATCAAAATAACCACCCCCAGCTAAATAAATTCCTAACTAAGTGCCTGCTTATAAATGTGACCCTAATGTATAGTATATGTAGTAGACATATAAATAGACATACGGAAAAACAAACTTTATAATACTGCGTAACTTAAACTATGATAAAGTTAACGCATTTTGGTTTAACTTTAACAGCAAATGATTCTTTGGCTGCAATATTATGCAAAAGGAGAAGAAAATAAAAACAAGAACTAAAACGTTTAAGGTAGAAGAAAAGTTGTTACAAAGTTAGAAAATGTCTATAATGTATAGAGAAAATTTGAAGTTTATAGCAAGAGCAGCAATACAGCAAAAGCAATGCAATGCAATTAAGTTAACAACAATTTTCTAACGCAATACACTTAAGTGCTGGTGTAGAGGATTTGGTATTTACAACATTGTCGTCATTGAAGGCAACAACATTCACCACTGATTCATAAGCATATGAGGCTTTCCATAACAACTACTGAAAAAGTGTAAATGATAAATGTCCATCTATATGGAACCAACTTCTAAAATATTTCCTAAAAGTTTGCGAAGTGGGCGATGTTAAATATTGATCAGTTTAGGAAATTTGTTATATAATATTTACTGTTATTTAATGAAATTTTAAAAATGCTAGAAATTACACATCTTTGTTCTAATATTCTCTGTTTCTTTTTGAATCCATACGCTAAATAAATAAAAATATATTGCACTTAATATTCAGAACTAAATTTGATATTTTTAAAAAATATGTGAGATTTTATTTGTTCGGTTTGAGATCATGACAAATTTTTCTCTAAATTAACAGAAAAATTAAAATTTTTTTTATATGATAATTTACTTTGACTATTAGAAAAAACACAGAAAAAGTTATTAGACACTAGCACTGACCCACTACGGTCCTCATCAACATTCTTCGTGCCATTTAGTGTTAATCGTAAATATCTTCTATTAACTCACACGTTAAAGGAAATGGGTGACTTTAAATCCCACATTACTCTGTGTTTGAGTTAGAATGAAATTTACCACGAACGATTTCTATTTATAGTGTGTTTGTTTTTCTCTAGTCATTATCATAATTGCCAGTTTTAATTTTCAGTTAAAACTTTTAAATGACAATTATTTTCTCTAATGTCATCATATACTATCCTTCTACATAAGCAAAAATATCAACAAACATTAAAGATTTTTTTTTGTTAATACATATGTCGAGCATATACATTAAACGATTTCTACACTGTACCTGGTGAGTGGTTTAATAGTGAATTTTATCGTTGATCTATAAGTTTATGTGTGAGATTTTAATATTTTAATTTAAATATCTTCTTTGCCCAATTTTAGCATAAGTGAGAAAGTTGTTCAAGTTTTATTAATATCATATGGAAAAACATGTCTGTAAGTATTATGATCAAAAACATTTTTTTTTATGGAAGTTGTTAAAGAATGTCTCATATATAAATGTTCAAGTGCATGAACATAAATTGAGTACATATGTCAAAGTAAGAGAGTTGTAGAGAATTGCTTAAAGTTTTGTAAATACAAAATATTAAAAGGAAATTTTGTTAAAGTATAGTTAAGGCTTAATCAATTTAAAATAAAAGGAAATATATAATACTTACAAGTTATTGAAGATATATTTGGAAAATTAGATTATATATTAGTTTTGGTTGTAGTGAGGCTTTTTTGCAACCACGTTTTGTTTTACAAAGTGTTGGGATTCTAAATAAATAAATTTTGATTAAATTGATTAAATTTAAGCAGCAATTTTTAATCAACATGTTGCAATATTTTAAGTATAAACATATGTTTTCATTACCTCGCCCGAGTTCAGTTGGTAAGCATAAAAAACGCTATGTACGGTAGCTTCTCTATTTGTATATACTCTTTGATCTGTTGGCGGTTTTGATTTCCTTATGAAAGACTTTGTCTTAGATGGCATCACTATTAGTTTGGTGTGGTTAGCATTGTATTAGATGGCATCACTATTAGATGGCATCAGTA
Organism: Delia radicum; assembly: GCA_021234595.1. Lineage (NCBI taxonomy): Eukaryota > Metazoa > Arthropoda > Insecta > Diptera > Anthomyiidae > Delia > Delia radicum. The sequence continues at coordinate 6,050,856 of CM037855.1, read as the reverse complement.
CTATTATTTGGTATTAAGAAGCATACTTTAAGGCGTTTTAATTATGGATGTCAATTAGTGATTTTTAGTACATTTTTGTATTTCTCAACTCTTTTCATTTTTCTTTTCATCATTCAGTTAACTTGCAATTCTATAAGGCCCGGTGGTCCGCGAATAGTGGTTTTAATAAAAATAAATATAAAAATTTGTTTAAAAATTAAAAAACATTTAAATATTTTATTATGTAAATGTAATTCAGTGCAGGGACATAGTTTTTAATAAAAAAATCATCATTGTTAAAGAGTAATATGGTTTAATACGGGTTAAAAAATGTTGCATTTACATATACAAAAGCATGTGTCGGTTTGTTGCTTTACTTTGTTCTGTTTTTCGTTAGTAGTAGAAATAAGTGATGAAAATGTGAAGTGCGGTGTAGTAAGATTAGTTGTTTTAAAAGTGTTTAAATACAAATGTGGATTATAATCAGATGAACATTCTACAGATATATAACTTATATATTCTCACTGGCAAAAAAACAATTTCTTTTTCTAAGCCTACACAATTTGCGAAACCCTGAACTAAAAAGGTGAGTCAAAATGTTCTATGTATATCAATGTAGTTTGTTTTGAAAAAGAAGTAAAATTCTGTACTTTAGAAGTGTTGCTCGATTAATGAGTTCCAAATCGTAAATCGTCAACATTTTTAAATTACCAAAATATGTCATATATTTTTGTTATTTTTAAATTCGTTTTTTTTTTTTTGAATAATTTTTTGCTGTTTAATAGTATCCTAGGTAGTATCCTCTGTTTAATAGTCGACCTAGGTGGTTAACCGGTTAAGGCAATACTTGTATTATTGCTTAAATAGATTAATCGATTATTTGTTTATTCGACACAAATTTGCGGTTATTCGCACGCAAAGAAAAAATATGGTTGCAATATGATGGCGGCCGCAAAACTATGTTGCAGTAAATGGTTATATCAATTCAATTATTATTGTATCATTCATATTTCACCAATACTATGGTTGCTTTAATCATGTTATAGTAAAATTCTCTTTTTTCGGTTATAATATTGTTATATAATATGAGTCTTAATACAGTTTTATCATATAAATTATATGAGTTTGCACTAGTTTAGTTTAGTTTGATACATCCAAATAATGTATACTGTTAATACAAACTAAGCTATATTTGTTATTGGTTTTAAAACTTCATTAAAATCCGAAATATTTTCTGAAATAATTACCGTCAAAAACACGGGTTTGCTTCAACGTTATTAATCATTTCAGACTTTAGCCACTTGCAAATAGTTTACAACTTTATTATTTGCACATTTTAGTCAAAAATTTTCTTGTAATTACCTAAAAAATAAATGTTTGAGAAAAAAACTTTGAAAATGAAGATATAATAAAAATTAAAATTTTATGGAATTTGTACACTATTGAATAACAAAAACGAAAAAACGTTGAAACTTATTTAGTTTTCCACATTGAAAAAAATTTAATAAAAAAAAATTAAACAAGTTCTTTTTTATAAGGTTCTACATTTTGTGTATAAGATTTAGAAAATTTAAGAACCAGAAAGAAACATTGGGGTAAATTTTGTGTATAAACTTATACACAAAAATGATATATGCAATAATTTCTACGATTGTATGATGTAATACATATTTATATCCAAAATATATCCAATATATGATTGTATTTGCAATGTCTAGGTATATTGAAACTTAATAAAACTCGGATAGGTGAAAAAGGAGCAAAAAATATTATAAAAGTGTTTTTCACTTGTTTGTTCCATGCTTTAGGGCTTAAAAGTAGCGTGGTGAAATTTATCACACCTTTTGTATGAAAATATGTTTAAAGTTTAGACTTATTTAAAAACAGTGTTAAAATACTCTAGAAACGCACATTTTGAAAGCCACTTTGCCACTATGTAGGGGACCCAGGATGCCACTTATTTTAAATATTGGTGAACAAACTATTCACTATTTTTTCTCCTTTTTCATATATCCGAGGGTTTTTAAAATCGGGAGGGAGCCCATCGGGGCTCACTAGTGTGATTGTAGTCTGAAAGGAATAATGATAAAGAAAAAATATACATTGACAATTTTAAATAATACCGTGACATCGCTAAGGTCTTATTTAAACTAAATTATGTATTTCCAATTCACTGGATTTATATTTTGGACGATTTCAGGTGCTTTCCAAGCGTTTTTCCCCCTAATTTTTAACTTTTCGTCAATAATAACATTTTCTTTAATCAATTTCTTAATTAAGGTAAATCGATTAAAGTAAAAATTCGAGAATTCCAACCAATTTATTCTCTGTGTGTACTGGTGATTTTCAATTTGACAATTAAAATTTTTTAAAAATATTCTTAATTTTCAAGGACTAGTATGTCGAGATTTAAAATTTGGTTGCTAATATTTTAGACAATTAAGATTACAAAATATCTTATAGAAACTTAGCTCCATTTTTCTTCACAGTTATGTTGAAGACCTCCCAGCTGATCTTTTTAATTAATTTATAACAAAACATTTTTATGATATATATGCACTCATAGAAATAATCCTGTAAAAATAGCAGAAAAAGCTACTAAAAATTAGTTAAAAATGACGTTGCCGAAAAAATAGTTAAAATTAGAATTTTTTTTAAATATCAATAAAAAATTAATCTGATAACTTTAAAGAATTTTAGTTATATTTTAGCAGAATTTTAGTTAATTGAATAACAACTTACTCTGATGAAATTAACAAAAACTTTTACTAAACATTTGTAGACTAAAAACCGCAAACAAAGACTTTAATATACACAAAATTTTTGCTATTTTTACCTTAAATTTAGAAGAATGCAAATAATAGAATAACTTGCAACAAAAAGCAACAAAATATTTAAAAAAAAATTTTCAGATTGCTGATTTCAAAAGCCTATATTTTAATTCGCATTAAAAAATAAATTGAAAAATTTAACTTTTTTGCCTATTAATATTTAGCAAATTGTTTTGCTGATTTTAGCATATTAAATTGATATAATATATAACTTAATATTTGTAGATGCAACAGATTTATTTTTTCTATTTTTATCTTATTAATATTTAGCAAAAAAGATCTGTTATTTTTATTGTTAACTAATTTTCAGTAGTTTTAGCAAAAAAAAAAAAAATACTATTTTCTTCTATTAGTGTACCCCGAATTTCTTCATAAAAGTCTTATGAAATTCTCCAAATTTACCAGCCGAAAGTGAAAACAAAATATACTTGCATATAGTGAGCATAATATGTGTAACTAGTGTTATATGGATTTCTGGCATGCAACCAAAACAACAAGATGTTAAAGAAAATTTTGAAAAAAAAAAACAACACAATTTCATGAAACTCTATTATTTTTGACATCGAGAGCTAAGCAAATAAAACTCTTTACGCTTTTTAATAGCACATTGTGTTTTCAATGAGACTTCTATACATGTGTTTTTTGTTTTGTTTTGTCACATTTTGTGACAAGAACTCATTTAAGGGTCCATTACACATGCAACATTTAGCTTTAGCATCACTACTATCACCAGCATCATCGTTGTCATTGTATAGTGGCAGCATCATGTAAATAACAACAAGGACAAAACAGAGCTTTACTTGACTTGGTTGGTTGTGTCTTAATGACAAAAATCGAAAAGTAGAAAAATATCACAGCAACAACAAAAAAAACCAAATAAACACAATCAGTAGATAAGGCATATAACTTGGCAGACAATTTGCCACTTTAATTGCTCCAATTTTTTTTCCTCTGCTCCATTCTTGTGAAACAACAATTATTGAGTTTTTTTTGAAAAAAAAACAAGTTTTCGTATGAAAGGAAACTAAAGGGTAAGCTTTCGAAAAAAAAATGTTAATCGTATTTTTATGTGATTTTAAGTTTTTGAAATATATTTTGGTTGGTTTTATGGTCATTGATTTGAAGAATATTGTCAATAATATGGAATGGTCAAATTTAATGGAAAAAAAGTATACAATTGCTTCAAAAGTAGGCTAAGAACTTTAA
>CM037855.1:5915892-6046740 GCA_021234595.1 Delia radicum | reverse complement strand
AAAAAAAAACAAGTTTTCGTATGAAAGGAAACTAAAGGGTAAGCTTTCGAAAAAAAAAATGTTAAATCGTATTTTTATGTGCTTTTAAGTTTTTGAAATATATTTTGGTTGGTTTTATGGTCATTGATTTGAAGAATATTGTCAATAATATGGAAATTTGGTCAAATTTTAATGGAAAAAAGTATACAATTGCTTCAAAAGTAGGCTAAGAACTTTAAAATATGGAGTTTCTTAAAGTATGCCTTAAAATTTATACATTAATTTGGTGGTAAAACGAAAAACATGGCATACTTTCAGGATTTTCAATTAATTTTCAGACAGACAGATTTACGATTATCCTATTATATAAAATTCATTTCGACCTTTTTCAATCAGTTTTAATTAATTAAAACAAGCAATCAAATTTTTCAATTAAAATTAACTTTCAAAAAAAAAAAAAAAAATGAATTGTTTCAATAATAAAATCCAGCATATGTTAATTTTATTCTTAACACCAGAATATTTCTTTTATATAAATTTAAATCATTCACTTTTCTCACTTTGGGACTTTACAAGACACCATACAATATATTTTCAAGCAAAGTGACAATAAACATGAAAAACAAAAACATCGGTATATAAACTTTTGCAAAATGTTAAAGTTTTAAACAAAAGGAAATTAAACAAATCGTCACCTTAAATCCAAAAAGCCGTATCTGTACTTTTTTTTTGTACAGGAGAGAAAAAGACATTATAAAATAACTACATGAAGTTTAGTATCCAAATTTTAGAATTATGCTTAGGAAACAAAGCCGGATTGGATTCTGAAAAAAAAAACATTATCAAAACATAGTAGTTTTTAAGTAATGTAGTTACGGCCTTTTGTACTTGATTTTTCTGAACCAAAAGCCCGTAACTATAATACAAAAATTTATGCTAAAAATAAAAAAAGTTTAAGATTTAAAATACTGCTTTTCGACAGTAATTAAAAAGGTGTTTTAGTCAGCTTATGTATTTTATATATATATCTATTGTAAATCCTTTTTAATAAAATGTATTTTAAATATTTAAAAAGTTTCGAGAAAAATTTATTAAATTAAATTAAATTTATTTCCAGAAAATAAAATTAAATGAATTTTTTAAAGAAAAAACAATATTAATCGTAACATAAAAGGCAAAAAACAGCTCTACACGAATTTTAGGTAAATGCATATATTGAAATTGCAGTTACGGCCTTTTTGATCTTGGTTAATAAAATCGGTATTTTTGAACGTAAACTTCCAAACGTCGTTACATCGTAATGAAACAAAAAGTCAATTTTGAATTTTTTTTGTTAGTTACGGCCTTTTGGAATTTAGGTGACGAAATAAAGAAAGGCCTTTACACAAAAAACCCAAAACATTTTGTATCCTGTGGAACATTTGTGAAACATGATGGAGTATGATATGTTATAAGCAGGGCTGCGACTTTCATGCAAACTTGCATTGTCGCATGCACGGTTCTAGCATTTTATACAAAGGGAAATTTCATACGACTCAGTGTACAGAAAACTAGAAACACATTGCAATGTGTACATCATGACGTATGTAAATTTTTAATGAATATTAACTGCTGGATACGCTCATGATTGCATACGAAAATCGATTTTGACCAAATACTTTTCCGAATCAAAGATTTTGCAACAAGATGGCATGGATTTGTTATTGCACTTTGAATATTTGGTTATAATGCGTAGTTTTGCATATTTTGCTATAAATGCATATTTTACGTACTGCATATTTTGTGAAAATTTAAAATTAGATTTAATTTTAAATATCATCTACATGGAGAACATTTTATTAGACGATTTTTAATGAATTTTTGGCATAGTGAATGAAAAAATTTTTAAACTTTATGACAAAGCTTCATTATTTATGTGAAACTATTTTGAATGAAAATTGTTCACTAGGCGTATGCAATTTTTAATAAATAAAATAAAATTTTTCATAAAATTGTATGAAAAGCTGCTGTAATTTAATGGCAAGTTTCAATTATTATTTTATTTATTGATTGCAACAATACAGTACACCAAGAGCTAGTCTTATATTAAAGTACTGGAAAGATATAGTTACAACAGCAGCATTTTGTTAAAATAAAATGTTATTAAAATGCTTAATACGAAATTTAACAACTTTTAAAATCACTAGTTGGCAATTAAGATTTTTTTTTTTTTTATTTTTATTATTTATTTTTAAAAATATAATTACATTCATAAAAATTTAACTTGCGAAGCCATTATGGCTTGTCTGCAGGTATAAAATATATTGAAATGTTTTTCTATTTTTTTTTTTTTTCTTTAAATATCATATTTCATTGTGCGAATCATAAAGAAATTTTAAAAGAAATTTACATAGTGTTAAAGTAACATTTTGTTATCATAAACGGTTAAATATTGTACATTTAGTGTGTATATATTGTATTTTTGACTGCACATTTTAAGCTTATATTCACAATTTTTAGTGCATGCAAGTTGCTGCCTTGGTTATAAGTATAAATTCATGTTGCGAGAAGAACTGCTGATGACTGCAGTGATGATTAAAATGTATTTATTTTATTCTTTATTCAGATATTCTTTGTTTTATATGCACTTGTAACTTGAAAATGAAATCAAACATAAAAAGCAATTCTCACTACAATCACTAGCAATTTTGTAAAAGTGGTTAAACAAATTTTAAAGGCTTTATTGCAGTTTCGAAATATTTACTATTTTCCATAGGAAATAGCTTCCGCCAATACTGTCCAGCCATCGTTATTCTTTATGTTTACTGTGGCATTGTGGGACATTAGCAAATCAATACAATCTTTGCGCCCCAGCATTACAGCCAAATGCAGAGGGGTATTAACCATGTTTTCAGGTTTCTTTTCTAGCAGAGCTTTCACACGCATCATAGTCATTTAGAAATTTAACTTGTGCAAAGGTACTCTTTTACCTTGAGATCTTTTTTCGTTAATGAGCCATAATTGGATTTGGTCAGTGTTGGGGTGCTGAATGAAATTGATCTTCAGCTTTGTCTTCGTCTCTCTTCCAAAAATGGCAAACTAAATACTTGTTCGATTTTTTCACCATAATTTTCTGTTGTGGCCTTTTGGTTGTCTAACACTACAATACAGTTTTCTTTTTTAATACCGCCCCTCCAGCCTTTTTTGGGTATTGTACCGTTTGGGTATGTAGTTTTTTTACTTTCTTTTGCTTTAGACATTTTCATTACATTTTTAATAATTAACTAATAAATATGTATATAATACTTCTACAAAGTGTTTATATAACATTTATTTTAAATTAAATAAAAAAAAATATTGGCACTTTTATACAATAGTAAAGTAAAAAAAGTTATTAAATTTTCAAGCGTGAGTGAAACCAAAATTTAAAATTTTTGAGTCAGTGAGTGTGCGTTAGTAGAATTTTATTAAAACGAACTTTTTTTTGCTTTAGTAAATGTTTTCTCTCTAATTTTTGCACCGATTAAATAATTGCCGGCCTTTAAAGCACTACCTAAGTTTATTTCGTGAATTTGCGTGATTCGCTTGAGTTTTTTGAAATTCTTACGGGGAGGGCAAAAAGAAGAAAATTATCCCTCTTGGCGGAATGGTATGTGGCGTGTGGGTTCCTTATCACGAGTAGGTATCTTTATAGACGGGATTTTTGGAAGTTCCTCGAGGAGGGGAAAATGTTAAAAGTCCCCCTTGGCAGGCTTACTTAACCCCAATGGCCAGAAATTTGGAGTTTAAAATATTTAACTAGAACATGGTAAAAATAGTAGATAAAGTATGGAAAACTATTCCTATTTTACCCGAAATTTAGTATGTTGGATCCTGATCCCGCGTTGACATCCGCTTAGAAGCCCTTTTTGGAATTTTCCACGGGAAAGGGGTATAGTCAGCCACTTAAAGCCCGACCAAACCGCCAAAGCAAGTAAGTTGAAATTTGGTGTGTGGATTTTTAATTCAGCGTAGACACTCCGCTTAGACGGGATTTTTAGAAATTCATTTGGGTATGGGTAAAAAATGGTAAAAAATCTAATTCTTGACGGCCTGCCCAAACTTCATATTTTTTCAATTGTGGACAACAAAATTAAATTAAATAAAATTACATATTAATTATAGTATTAATTCCAATTGTCTGAAAAAGACGTTAAAATTCAAACTCAACAAAATATTCGACGAGTTTTAATGAAATTTTTTCACAAAGTAAATGAAAATTTTTTTAAATTTTATTACAAAGCTTCATTATTTTTTACGCGCCAAAGCGTAATATTTGGATATTAGCATTTTTGTACTTCTGAAATATTTAAATTAACTGGTTAAAAAAATGCAGTTAAAACATTTGTAGCATGACGAAATTTTATGTATTTTCGAATTGTTACTTGAAAAAGTTGTAGGACTTCAATTTGATTTCTATGGACTGTGTCAAAATAATACCTAAACTATACTCTATTATTTTATAAATAAAATCCTAAAAGTATGCATACTTTGTTTAACCCTTAAGCTATGCTTCAATTTTTAAAATTTATTTTTTTACTGCTGAAGTAATAAGACCATCTTTGTTTTGTTAATAATTATGAATGATTTAATATCTTATTACTCATACAATAATTTGTTTATTTTATTTTCGAATTTTGCTTGGTATGCATTTATAAGCAACAAAAAAAAAAAAAAACATAATTAAACAATACAGAAAATTTTAGCCATTGTCTGCAATTATTTGCTTCATAACTTTTGTCCCCACACACCAACCATCTTACCAGCCCCACAAAATATAGTGCCAAATGCACAAAAACACATTAAAATTATCCACAACCATATTCATACTTAGATGCTGTGCTGTTATATTGCTAGTAGACAAATAAACGCACAAAATTACCAATAATCAAAACTATGCATGCAAGTTTCCGATAAAATAACATTATTGACACCCTCATGTATTAGAATGTTATTTGGTTTTTCTGATAACTTATAGACTTTGTTTAATACCAGAAAAACAGACAAATATTAAGAACCCAGCAATCATATTTTAGACATAAATGAAGAAAAAATCTAATAAGGACAACAGCAATTCAACTTTTCTAAAATCGTCTAATAAGTTAAAAGAAATGGTTTTCAAATTAAAAGCGGCATCTATAGTAACGGTTTCGAAGTAAGTGTAAAGATTCTAGCCAAACAATTGTTCTGTGCAGGAGGAATCTTGTGAAATTTTTGTAAAATCTTCGATGTCAGTGTGGCCGTAGTTTGAAAATTAATATGTCATTATTTTGTCTTCTTTGAGATATGCGAATCTTTGATTTATACGCCTTTGAAAAAGGATGAGAAAACTTAAAAATGTCCTTGTTTCGCAAATTTCTCAAATGCATATATTTTTTTCTTAAATTTTTGTTTGCATATTCATTGTCCTCTAAAAAATTTAGAAAGTAGTTTCAATATGCTTCTTAGAAAAACGATTATTTCCGATTTAATCTCTATTTCCAAAAACTTGCTTCTAAGCGGGGTTAGAATTTTAGGGAAGTGTCAATTTTTAAACTTTCTTGCTTGAGCGGTGCACCACACCGATGTGTGATAATACCGTCAAAGTTTGTCCTCATTTCACCTCTTGTATTGCCACGTTCCTGACCAAAATTCTAAAATGTATGGTGTAAATGAATAAAGTAATATTTGTAGGATTTGCAAAAATTAAAAATTTTACCCCTGTTTGACCCTTCCTGATGGAATTAATATTGTGCTTCATAAAAATTTAGATACTTCTGTATAAAAGCTATAAGCAATATATAAAACATATAATAATATTCTTACACATCATGTAGTCTTAGCAATTAGTAAGAATTAGGAAATTTTTAGTTAAAAATCAATAAATTAACAAAAACTTTCATATAAAACATGAGAATACTTTGTAGATCTACTTATTTCTCAATAAAATTTTATTTAATTAGAATAAATCTATAAATTACAATCGAATATATACACTCAGGGAACTTCGGCTGTAAATATATGTAGTTGTTTGAGTTGTGATACAGTATCTTTATTTTAAAGTGAAAAAAACTGTCATTTGTGGAAGAAATTTCAGTTTTCACTACATTTGTAGTCCATTTAACAAAAACTAACCACATCAAATTACTGTATGAATTTACATTAATTTTATTTTATTTGTTTTTTTTTGTTTTTATTTAAAAAATAATATGTACAAATAAACGTTAGTCAATTTTTTACTACATTTTGGTTAATTTTTACTACATCTGTGGTTCATTTTATCAACATTTAAAAACAAATGACAATGTAAGTTGAATTGAAGTCATCCTTTTATCAAGTGAACTTTAATTTGTTTTTAACTACATTTGCTGTGGCCTTTACCCACATTATATTCTACGTGTAGGTGTGAGTGCTTGATAAGTATTAAACAATATTTTCCCAATTTTTTTGCTGGGTTTCTACAATTCCCATATTTTTTGTTTAATATCTACTGGTGCGGGTGTTTGTATTTAGTACGAGACTATGATGTTAACATAACAATAAATATTTTTCATGTTTGTTTTATGCGTGTATGTGTATTATTATCATTTGTATAGTCTATGTGTACACAAATACAACTAAACTACTCGAATATAGCAAAATTTTATAAAATGACAATAAATTTTCTAAAATAAACAGTCGATATGGTGTAAATATATTGGTTAGAGATTTCAAAATGAATTACGCACACATTTTAATTTATAAGGAAATAAATAAGTTTGATTTTTATATAGAAAAACCATATGAGTTCCTCATACTAACGCCCAAAAAAAAAAATAGGCAATGAATTTGGATTTTTAGATAGATACGCATAAAACTATTTAATTTTGTGCAATACAATAAATTTTGAATTTAAAATGCATTAATTAGAATGCAAAAAAAAAATAAAATAAATTTTTATCTAATTGGAATTTGAACTATAACAACCCAGTGTAGAAACGGTAATGACATGTCATTACTTCTCTCACTACCAGTAATGCCACAATGACACTCTCTGCATTACTATAACACAAATAATAAAGCCTAATAACAATAATTTAAATGCACATAATTAATGCACATAATTTAAAAAAAAAAACAAAAAGTTTTTTTTTTTTTTTTTTTAATTTGTTGTTCATACTGGTAACCATATAGGTAACCACATATTTTCCTATTTTTTGTAAGGTGCTTAGTAATGATATGCCATTGCTTTGCGCGACATCTCCATATAAAAGCAATAAGATTTTTAATGCCTATTGTAAGTAGTTGCCATAACCAAATATGTACTTATATAACCACTTATATGGTTAAGCTTTTCTACACTGAGAAGTTATAAAATTTTATAAAAGAAATACCAGATTTAAAAATTTGAAAAGTTATTAGTATAGAAAGGCCTTTTCAATCTTTAAGATTGTATTGGTCACTTAAATTAAAATGAAATTGTTATATGTAGAAAATATATTTACTATAAATCTCTTTTTAATTGTATTTTCCTATTGTTTTAAGAAACTTAATATTCCAAACACTTTTTAAAAATGACATCATAAATTATTACAATTTCTTTAATTTGGTTTCTTAGATTTTTTTTTTATTATTCAGATAATAAATTTATAACCAAAATACAGCATCATAAAAATACACCGAAAAGAAAAGTTATATAATAATCTAAAAAGATCTATCAGTTTTCGTTCAATGAATTGTTTTATTATATTGATTGAAAAAAGTTTAATAATACTTAATTTAATGTTTCATTTAATATGAAGTAGGTTTGTAGGACAAAAGTCGATAAAACTTTTCATAAATATGATGCAACTGTTTTTTTTTTTATCAGTGTATGTTTTTGTATATAAATAGAAACCAATTAGAATCTTCATGCCATTCTATTTCCCAGCAAAAAAATTAGGAAAAAGTGTAATAGAAACACTGCAATTGTTAAATTGGATGTTGTTAAAATGTGGGTTTTTCTTCAGTGAATTAAACATTGGCTTGTCATAGTTTTTTACTTGTTTTTATTTAATTTTTAATAAAAAAAAATTGGAGGTAAAAACTTTGATATAAAAAATAAATTGTGTGATGAAAAACATTTTTGAGGTGAAAAACTATTTTTGTGGTGAAAAAAAACAATTTTTAGGTGGAATCAAATTTGAGGTGAAATTTAAATATTACTCACCTTTAAGCGTCTAGTGGAAAAATATGACGTTAGATTTTATACACCAGACGCTCGTATGAATTTGTACTAACATACAATTTGTATGGAAAATTTAGGGGTACATTCACATTTTCACTCATAACTTTTGAACCGTTACACCGATTTTGCTCAGTTTGAATACCATCAATCTATGTAAAAATGGGCATTCCGTATTTCGTTTTCGAGCCGTGATAGCCATTTCAACTGAAAGACGAACAGACAGACGGTCATCGCTAAATCGTCCTAAAATTAAACAAGGATCAAGAATATATAAACTGTATGAGGTCTTACACCTATATTTCGATGCGTTACAAATGAAATGACAAAAGGATATATACCCTCATCACAGTATATGGAGTGTATAAAAAATAATTTTGTCACAAAATTATTCTAAAATTTCTATATGAAATACAAGGAATTAACTTTTCTAAGTTTATTTAATATATATAAATGTTAAAACCATTTTGTAACAAAGAAAGAGTAATTTTTTGCTTTATCTTTTTTTATATTTTCTTAAAATTACATAATAAATTAATATTTTTATTTTTATATTTTTTAAAAAATGTTTTTTACAAAAAAAGTAAATAATTGGATAAAAAAAAAACAAAAAAAAAAAAATTTCTCTTTCCTCTGAAGTGCTAGGCCAGCAGGCTTCCGTGCAACCTCTATACAAAATATTAACATCTTGTCACCCGCAAAATAGAACTCTAATTGAAATATTTTATTACAGACCACTTCTAGTTGATGTTCCTTCAGAAGTTGGTCCATTTATTTTTGCTGGTTTGTTATTCAAGTAAAAGTATATGAAAAAACCTCAATATAATATATAGAATTCAAATTTCTTACATTTACACTTAAAGAACACGTAACCACAGCATACAATTTATTGCCTTAACGAGTATGAATAAGAAGTAAAAAAAATAACAAAATAAATTTATAATAGAACTTAAGGTAAAAAATTTTGAAAAATTTCCCCCAAAAAAAAAAGGATTTCTTTTTTAAAAATTATTATCCTAGCAACGAAGAGAGAAGGAGAATTGTATAGTATATTTGCTAAGTGTGTGTGTGTGTGATAATAAACCCTTTCATATGTAAGACACGTACTCCTCAACTCCATAAAGTACCGAGATTTTCCCATACGTTCTTTTCGAACAGCAGCAATCTAAATAATTTGCCACAAAAATAAACACTTCAACGTGCACTTTCTTTTTTCTTTCTATAAAATCGTAAATACATTTTTATAGATGAAAAATGCTTTAAGAGAAAAAAATAGTGTCCTTGTTTTCAGAGGAAAAGGAAATTCTTTCTAAATATATTTGTGTGTGTATTATTTTACGTGTAAACAGGTTAATATTTGTTATGGTCAGAGATTTATAAGAAAAATCAGAAAGAAAAATATCAGACAATTTTTATAAGATGTATAATATTTTAGTTTATTTTTTATTTACACTCAAAAGAAAAACTTCATCATATTTGTTGCTTTCCAAGCGAGCTGTCCCGCTTCAGGAAAAAGTATATTATAACAAATCCCCAAAACCCAGCAAAAACTTGATAATGACTACTTATTATTTTATACATTACTTTGTAATGAGAACTTATTACCTTTTGCATTACTTTAACTAATAAAATAATGGGTTACCAATAATAAACCTATAACGCATTATTGTCATACAGAAAATGATAATAGGTTATTCATCTTATTACTTCCAAGCAAAATATAATGATACAACTTCTTTCTGGAAATCTATTTATAGGCTCATTATAATTCGTCTTGCTGTAAGCTAAGGGTAAATTGCTAGTTTTGGTATATCTTGAACGAATTTATATAGAAGATAATCTTATTTATGTTTTCAAACTATCAAATGTTATATGCCTCGGTGGCTAAAGTATAGAGTAGTCGGCTGTTAATCTGACTACCCGGGATCGATTACCGGCTCGACCGTTTTTTAAAACATTAATAATATTTTTTTTAATTTCGTAACTTTATTTCGAAATCAATTTTTAGACCCATTATTCTTTTCCTTCTGGTAATGTCTTATTATTCATACAATTGTATGCATATAGGTAACTCATTATTATTCATATTTACGTAAGGCTGCCTGTAATGCATAACTCATTACTTTTGCGACATTTCTTATAAAAAAAGTTAGAATTATAATATAAATGGTAATTCGTCCAATTCTTCGAGTTTTGCTTACTACTTCACTCAATACTTGTTTAAGTTGTGGTTTGCTGGTTACAGGGATAGTGTAATACCTTTTTTAATTATTTTACGTTAAACTTGAAAAATGAAAAATCAAGATTTTTGGCATGCAGCTTGGGTCTTAAAGGGATAAATTGGTCTTTGCATAAAGTAATTTAAAACAAATTTTTTGTTCAAATTCTCTAATAAACAATATTTAAGTATCGTAAAATTTGTTGTATTTGCCAAATGCAGTTAAATAATAATACTAAAACTTATCGCAAAATTTGTCAATATTTAACCACGCCTACTTCGCCCATTTTTGACAAAATTGGAAAAGTTATTCCATTTTTTCTTAAACTCTTATAGGAGAGTAACATTTATGAAATCCTTCTTGAAGATGTTTCATAAAATATTGTTAAGCTGATGCGTTTAGAAAATCTACCAGGCTTGGCTTAATTTTGATAACGAGATGTATTAGAACTCCTCTGGACTAAATAATTTCTCTGTTTTGCCCTATATCTTGTGATTTTCCATATATGTGGCATTATCATAAAAAATATTCATGTAATTTTTCTATGAAATGATGAAGAAGCTATGCAGAATGTTTTCATAAATATTTTTGAAAAGTTTTAGTATATTTATGAAAACTTCATTAGCATTACAATAATCCATAGATTTTCGTGCAATGAAATTGTTGTATAAATATGATGAAACTTTTTCCCTGAGTGTATGTTACTTAAAATGTTTGCTGACAAGTTATTCGTAAGCTTTATTAGTACAAAATAATATTTATTTTTCAGTTCCTTCTATTTTTTGTGCATCTTGTCTTTCACTTCAGATGCTGTGATTGCAAATTCTTTAAAAATGCAATTTTCTAAATCATGTTTATATATAATTTGACAATCATTGTCACATGCGGGTCGTTGTATCAACGTACATGTTTATAGATATTGACGAGAGTATACATGGTTTTCATAAAAAATTTAATTTTAAAGGATATTTTTTTCTCTTGAAATTTCGTAAGGGAATGTCTCTAATGGTCTACATAAAAAACTAAGTTGACTATTCCAAACCCAAATACATCAGCTTAAAGGCAAACTACTTGAGCATTTTTTGTCTCAACCATGCAAAAGCTGATTCAAATGAAATATAATTTTTCAAATAAAATTCCAAAATTATTTAAATTTCTCATTATAATTGAATAAAATTTAAAAACCGGTTAACCGTTTTTTTTTAATTCATAAAACTGAAACCGGGTTTGTTAAAAATTCAACTTTTCGGAAAAACCAAAAACCGGGCTTAGAAAAAAGTCAAATAATCGATCATCCTACAATATTTTTTTAATTTGTTAATAAAAAAAAAATTTGGATACATTTTAATATTGTTATTTAAGCAAAAGACTTGTGGCATCGAATAAAGGAGTATGATTCTGTTCCTATTGAAATGAAAGATTTCAAACTAAATTTTTTCTTACATTTTTATTGTTTTTAGATTTGACTGAGTTATGAATTTTTAAAAAAAGGTCTGTTTTCTCTGCCGCGAATGTCATGTCCCCCCTTAACACAATTTTTCATAACTATGGAATTTAGCCATGGATATTTATTAGGGTGGGGCGATTTGAACATCTTTTTTTTTTTTTTTTAAAAAAAGAGATGCAACACTCAGGAAATTTTTCCTATTAATTAATGTGTTGCTTTCTTTGGAAAGGGGATAGTGAAGAGATAAAAGGTGGTGGAAAGATGAAGGGCTTCAACCATGGCAACACTGTAATTGCGCGAGCTGATAAGTCTTAGAACAGTTGTTGCTCGCCACCTGATGGAGAGTTGACGAATTTTTTTGTTTCATAGCCCTGATTCATTATTTTACTTCGGTGGGTTAAGTGCTATGGGAACACCGAAGGTGGGCGCAGCGATACATATAAGTGATAGAAAACTCATACATATTATGTTTCTAAATTGATGTTGTCGTCACCGGGAATCGAACCCGGGACCATCTGTGTAACAGTCCAACGCGCTAACCATTACACCACAACGCCCACTAATCTTAATGTTCGCTTCGCGTTTCTGATTCTTGGGATTGTACTGAGCAAAAAAGTCCACTAGACCATACGTCTACGGTGAAAATCGAGCTTCCAGATTTTGACTTTTTAGCCGTATTTTGTGAAAGTAACAATGTGTGGGATGGACATAACTCAGGAAGAAGGAGGAGCTTATCCAAGATTATGGTATCAATCTCTTCTTTGGAAGATTCTCTAGCAGATTAACGCATCAATCATATTTGTGGGTGGGGTTTAAGGGGCTAATTTTTAAATTTCAAAAATAGGGTTTTTTTTGCCGTATTTTGTGAAAGTAACAATGTGTGGGATGGACATATCTCAGGAAGTAGGAGGAGCTTATCCAAGATTATGGTATCAATCTCTTCTTTGGAAGATTTTCTAGCATATTAATGCATCAATCATATTTGTGGGTGGGGTTTAAGGGGTTCATTTTTAATTTTAAAATAGGGCTTTTTTGCCGTAAAGTCAAAATCTGGAAACTAGATTTTCACCGTAGACGTATGGTCTAGTGGACTTTTTTGCTCAGTACAATCCCAAGAATCAGAAACGCGAAGCGCCCATTAAGATTTTTTTTCCTTCCATACTAATCGCCCCACCCTAATATTTATGGATTATTATTTTTACATTTTTAAAATCTAAAAAATGTTTCTTTTGTCAATTCAAAACAGAATGCTAGCGCAATACTATCCTTAAGTTGCAACCCACACTAAAGTGTAATTTTTAATATTTTTTTACATTTTTTTTTTGAAATATATTT
This sequence comes from Delia radicum, assembly GCA_021234595.1. Classification (NCBI taxonomy): domain Eukaryota; kingdom Metazoa; phylum Arthropoda; class Insecta; order Diptera; family Anthomyiidae; genus Delia; species Delia radicum. Next base: position 6,033,560 of record CM037855.1, on the reverse strand, counting down.
TAATTATATATTTTTATACATATAACTATGCTACAAACAACTTAAAATACAATTTTTAAAGTTTTTTGTTAAGCAAATAATTTAACTGCCAACAGTTCGACAATTTGGACAATTACAAATAAATGAACCGAAAAATTTGTATATTTTTTTTTTCAACAAAAAAAAAAAAAAGAAGTAAATTTGTTACAATGTTATTGCCATGTTTAAAACAATGATAAATTAGATAAAAGTTGGTAATTTAAAATCAGTAACAATTAATTATTTCATTTGCAGAAAATTGAAAAAGTTTTTTAATGAATTATAAACAGAATACAAATAATTATAATTTTTTTTTTGTTGTTGTTTTGGTTTTTCTTTGATATTTTAAATTTTGAATCTCGCTCCGAGACGAGGACAAGAAATTCTCATTGAGTTTGTGATTTAACATAACAAATATCTCTAGAAATTCTAATAACAAAGTCCCCTGAAGATTTCCTTAGGCAGGAATGAAATCCGGATAGGGGACACGCCTACATCAGATTGCTTTTCACAATTTGTTAAATAAGTTTTGGGATTTTAGCACATTTAATTACTATAAATGCAATTAATGTTTATCCCGATGAAAATAAATTTAAATTATAATTTAAATTGGGTTAAAATAAGTTTTTTAATTAATTTTTTAATATTAGTCCAGAGAAAAATAATGGCAAATTCAATTAATTTATATTAATTCATATTAATTTTTCACTAAATTTACACTAAACTTTGCACTGTGTATGAGTAATATATTTTAGTATTGCATTAATATCACTCATACGACATGATGTATAATTTTGTGTTAATCTAAAAATTTTGTATGTTCTGTTTAAAATTATAAAATAAAACTATGGTAGTTATCCATGGATTTTACTTTTTATTTAATGTTAATTATTCGCAACTATTCTATTAGTAATATTAATTAATTTCAACTGGTTAACTATATAAAGTTTACAAACAAATTAAAAATTTTGCGGTTTGCATTATATTAAAAAGTTCTCAATAATTGTGCTACTACAGTCCGCGAAAAAACCAAAGCATACAAAATGGAAATAAATTTTGCTCTGTTTTATTATCATTAGAAATTTCGCTAATATTTAATAACTATAAAATTTAATAATTAAGTTGATAAAATTATAGATAAAATTATTATTTGTGGATTTTTCTAAACCAAAACTTTCTTTGTAAAACGAAAAACTTAAAGCATATAGATCAAACAACTTTGTTTTATGTGTCGTTAAAACAAACAAAAAAGGATCCTAAATACAGTCTGTTGGCAAGTTGTATAAATTTTTTTTAAATCGCAAGCACAAAGTTGAATACAAATGCAAAAATGCCCTTGGCTTCCTTTTTGGGTCTTACTCATAAAATAAATATTTTAACATTCAGTGAGAGCAATCTCTCATTCAAAAAATATGCAAAGATAATAAAACAGCTCCTTTTTTACAAAAGAAATCCTCAAGGATATAGAAAGGACGATTTCATAGAATTGAAAATATAACATTAAGAAAATCCATTAAAAGAAGAAATTTGTTCAGCAAAATAAAATGTCATCATGTTGTATACAAATATTTAACACCATTTTCATTATTAATATTTAACACCTTCAATAATGTTTACAACGATTCTAACGCATTTTACCAACAAAGTATTATATGGAGCATATTCAAGGTCATCTAATCGTAACATCTTAACATACTTTATATGAAAGTCTGGACTTTTCCAGATTTTGTTGTTCCAGATTTTTTAAAATTATTAGTTTATGCATAGACAGTCTTACGTTAGGGTATCAGAGAAGTTTCATATGCAATAAAAAAAAATTGATGAGAATCACAAAAAGCATTTAACCCCTTTTTTAAATTTTTCTCCTATTTTTTAGTTATGATGAAATTTAGTGAAAAAATTAAAGACTAATTTATTACTTGAACTTAAAAATTATATTATTATATATTTACATGAACTTAAAAATTATACGTAGCCTACGTCAGACGTATACTTAGTTTCATTTTGGGATATACATTGTAAATTTATAAGAATATTTTAACTAGATAACTCCAAAAGCCTCAATGATATTTTAACAATTTTTATTTTCAATTAAAAAAATTTTGGTTTAAAATATGTATAAACAGTAGCATTTTAGTGTCAAACAATAATGAAGAATATAGTAGACATCAGTTTTTAAAAGCTTGATGAAAGTGATGTGCAGTTTGAACACTCGAAATACTCAAGAAGTAAAATGGAAGGTAAAAGCTATGAATTTGAAATTTTTCCACGATGACGGCAATAAAATCTCCATTTATGCAGACAGTGAAACATAAACTACCAGTTTTTAAACGATATTTCTATGAATTGTCGCGACTTCTATTAATTTGTTATGTATATGCTTTGGTAATTTCGTTCCAAAAAGAAATAAATCCACAAACAAAAAAAATTCCAATTATCAACCAAAATGTCTTTATATGGCATTTCGATCATACACATGCCAATACAGTTAAAATATAAAATATTTGCAAATTTATGAATACTTCTATGAAGGAAAATAATGGATTTTTTGTTTGTATGCTTTGGTTCTTTTGTGGACTGTATCTATACAAAAGAATACAAAACAAGTTAACAATACTGTCACTTTTTTTTTGGAAATAGTCCTCTCCTAGGAATTAGGATACAAAATATGCAAAAAAGCTATATTAATCACTATTTGTTCAGATTTCATTTTTAAGCGAAATAATGAGCAGATCGGTTAAATATTAATCTGATAGTTTTCTTCAATGACATATCCATTGTGTAAGGTATATTTTTCTTCTTCTTCTTCCTGCAAAAATCTAACTTCTATGACCTCGAAATTTTTTCACGATGACGGTAAATAAAATCTCCATTTATGCAGAAAGAAGTATAGCAAAACATAAACTACTAGTTTTTAAACGATATTTCTATGAATTGTCTTGATTACAATCAATTTGTTATGACTATGCTTTGGTAATTTCGTTCTAAAAAGAAATAAATAAGCAAATAAAAATATTTACATTCGCCATAATGTCTTTATATTTCATTTCGATCATATGTCAATACATTTTAAATATAAAACATTTGAAAATTTATGAATACTTCTTACAAGGAAAATAATGAATTTTTTGTCTGTATGCTTGGTTTCTTTCGCGAACTGTATGTATGATATATATTATAATTTATTTATTATCTACACTTAGGTACGTTGAAAACTTTTTTATGATGGAAATAATTGGACTGTGTGAATAAAAACGTAGTTTATACTATATAGTATTAAGTACTAGTACTAGCTTTTACTTATTAGCACTAGCTATGCTGAAAAGTTTAAACTACAAAAAGTGTGAATAAATCTTTTCTAGTACTACGTAGCTAGTACTGGAAAATTTAAACTGTTTGAGAGTTGCCTCTGTTGAAAAATATGGCTATTTTCTTATAAATTATGGTAACACTATTAGTTTGTTTTAATTATTTGACAAGATGGGCGACAAATTCGCATTTGGAAAACAGGATCGCTTAGAAATCGCAGAAATATATCCATCCTTTTTATTTGTGACAAGGACGCTCCTCTATTTGCATGGCTTTCATCCAAAAAATGTTGCGTTAAGCATTTTACACTTTCTTTTTTAAACCTATATAAGTTAAAATATTCTGCTGGATGAGAATGTGACCGCACACGATATTGTTTTGTTTGGCGAATATTCATAAATGTAGCCATAGTTAAATAAAAACAAACAAAAACTCACTTTTCGACTAATTAACAATAAACTTATTTTCAGCACTGCAATGACATGCTTACAAAAATTTAATTTAAAACTAGTTCCTTTAAATATTTACTAGTTTGTAATCACACTTTTTACAGTAAATGCTGGAAAAACTAGCATGTGCTAGACTGAAAAAAGTACTAGCTTTATCTGAAAATTGTATTCACCTCAAAACTAGTTTAAACTTAAACTTATTACTTAAAACTTAAACTTATTTTGTTGTTATTAACTTTTATTATTCTTATTGCTTATGTAAATGTTGCCAGATTCAATAAAATCAAATCCCTGAAGATGTTGGAATAATCCCAACGAAACGTCGGATTGAAAAATGAAATAATCTTTTATTGCATTTGAAAACCATGACCTTGAAAGCCTGATTAGAAAAACTTCTAATAAAAAATTTTAAATAAAAACTAATTAAGGTCGATTAAAAACTTTTTTACAATTTTAAAATTTGCTAGTTTTAGCTAGAACTACATTTTTATTCACACAGCCCATTGTCTTTAATGTTATCAAAAACCGTAAGTTGGTCGTCAAATACACTCACCTTTTACTTTAAAAATTTTAAAGCCTCAAGAAATCACAAATAGGTCATACATTTTTAACGCAATCACTCAGGCTCTTTATATACTTGTACTGTTATTTTTAGTAAGTTTAAAATTAGAACGTGTTAGTATATTTAGCATAACGAAACGTTGGTAACAAAAATTTTATTTATTTAAAAGTAAAATTAAATATTGTTTCTCTTTTCTTTGGAAAGTAAAATCTGAAATTTTTGTAATAAAAATCTCAAAATATTAGATTTTGTCATGAGCTAAGGTTCTGTAAAAAGAATTCCAGCTCATCGTAAATGATCTGGTTTTTGTTTAAATATATAAAAAAAATACTAGTAGAGTATCATTACGGTTCCTAATGACTTTATTTCGTATTTAAAATTTCGTTAAAAACATAACAAGTTACAGAGTTATGACAGTTTACATTGTTCTTACACTGGTGTTAAAAAATGTTTTCTGATTTTAACAAAGACAGACACATAGCAAACTCTGTTTTTTTTCATTTTTGATTAAATGGAATTTTTGGTTAAACGAAACATTTTTGCGTGCCACATGACACAATCACTAAAACTAGCATCAACTGAAACTTCTAAACTCTAACATAAATACCACTAAACCATACAAACAATGAGGCGAAAATAGTTAGCTTCACTTATTTTTTGTGTAACATTGTGTTTGAGTAAATGAAGGATGCTACTACGTTTATCTGTTTCATTGTATTTGTTTTACTCCTTAAATTTGTAAAATTTTACAATGTTATAATATTAGGTGGGTGCATGCAAAGTAATCAGTGACTACTTCTAAATTGTTTTTTTTTTTTTTTTTTAAGTGTGAGGAATAAGGAGTGAGATCGAAAAATTTCCGAATAAATTCTTAGTTTCGTTAATTTCACACATGTTTTCTTAAAAAAAAATTATAAAATTTGAAAATTTTTTAACATGGATAGAACTAAAAAGAACAATTTTTAAATTCCTTGCAATACCAGTGCAATATCCTAATACAAATGCCGACATAATTATACTCAAATTAAAGACAATTTTATGCAGATTTATTATCTTAAATAAATTTCATGATTTTGTGAAAAATTTCGAAAAATTAAGCAAAATATACAAAAAAAAAAAATGGGATGTAAAAATAAAAACCGTGATATTTCAAAAACTACAAATTAGAATTTTTTTTTTGCAAATTCTGATTCAGCTTATAGGTATATTAAAAAAAGATGTATTTCAAAGCCAGGTTTTTTTTTTTTTTAATTTGTCGAGTAGTGTTATTGATGAAGTATACAAAACAAGTTCCCAATACAGTCTCTTTTTTTTTGGAAATAGTCCTCTCCTAAGAATTAGGATACAAAATATGAAGAAAAAAACTATATTAATCACTATTTGTTCAGATTCCATTTGTAAGCGAAATAATGTGCACATCGGTTAAATATTAATCAGACAGTTTTCTTCAATGACATATCCATTGTATTGTGTAAGGTATATTTTTCAATAAAAATGTTTTCTTCTTCTTCCTGTAAAAATCTAACTTCTTAAAGATTAATTTATAAGAAAAAGAGTTTAGTGCCGTATACTTCAGAAATATGTATTTGTTTGGGTTATAAAATAGTTTCTTTATATTTATTGTAAATGTCAGTCATTTGTAGAACAAATCAAAGTTTTTACTAGCCTTGCAGTTAATTTCAAAAAAACAAACCACATTAAATGACTGTTTTTTTTTACATCCGTTTTCTGTTATTTAAAAAAAAACTTCGGGTTCTGATGAGATCTTTAGCCAGATTGAAATACTAGTATCAACCTAGCTAATACATATGTTTGATTTGCTTTATTTTTGTAAATATACGGAGGTTGAAAGCTCGTTATAAATTGAAAATAACATAAAAATAATCTCGATGTGTATAAAAACAAAAAACTAATATAACTGTAAAAAAATAAATGTTTGTTCATTTTTCACTGACTAGTGGTTAATTTTTACTACATTTGTGGTTAATTTTTTGAACATTAAAAAACAAATGACAATTTTAGTTGAATTTACTGAAATGTAAGTCGTCTTTCTTTAAGTGAATTTTTATTTGTTTTTAACTGCATTTGCATTGGTCTTTACTTAAATAGTATTCTAAGTTTAAGTGAAAATTCATTTCAATTTCATTCCTTAGTTCATGGTATACTGAAAGTAAAACTCATTAGTTTAAGTCTTTTAAACATTTTAGCCATATTTTTAGTTTTAGTTTAAAATAATGTGTTTTACGTTATGAAGGCCTTGAGATTATTAAACCCCCTAACATATTTGTGCTGTATTCTTTGTTTTATTATGAATCACCTGTAAAGTCAAAAGTTAAATGACTGTTAGCTAAAAATGTTTAACAAAAACATTATTATACTACAGGTATTTATGTTTAGTTCTATTTTATCTTTATCTTTCTCCGCTATACTCAAACACTAACCTCATCATCATAATCATCATCACAAGGATAATGTTTTAGTTTTTCCTTTAGGTCACTTTCGGCCTAATAACTTTGTTTTAACTTATATCACACTCAAATACAAACATATTTTGTTGTTTAACAAATTGTTTTAACCAAGTTTTATTACTACTAACTACAACCACAATTTGACACCTTGATTGATGGATGATTGAATGGTTGTCTAGTTTCCTGTTAATAAATCTAAAATCTATAGTTTTAACTACAATTCTAGTGCAGTTTTAGAAAAAGTTTAAAATTTTTTAGCTAAATTCATTGAACTTTTGTTTTGAAATTGATTTTTTTAAACTTTCTTAAGATTGTTTTATTTTCACAAAATTTAAATTTAATTGTTTTAAAATTATTTTTGAGAAACTTATTTTTGAGAAACTATCATGCTGTTGTTGTTGTTGGTGTTATGTTGTGCGATTATGATTTTCCATGCTACCAGAGTTATTGCGTTTTGAAATTATGTTATCACTTCATATATCAATAACACTTTGGCGGCATTTTACGCACCTCTTAAATGGTGTATTGATTTTAGTTGTAAAACAAGTTTTTTTTTATTTATTTTACATTGGTTTATTGAACTGTGTGTTCCAATCGTTGCTCATAAATATGACAAGATTGTATTATGTTCAAAGGAAATTAAAGCAATTTAATATTTCAATTTAAAAGAAATTATTTTAAATTATGTGAAATTTTTTTTTTACATACAATTTTGTTAATACCGTTAATAAATAAAATTTTGACATTACTGGGATTTGCATTTCTTAAATTAAATTTGAAATAAATGTTAAAACTTGAAATAGTAGTAACTTTAAATAGTAAAAAAAAATAACATATAAGGATTTTGTATATTCATTTACGTAGTTTAAGGCTTTCTTAATTTCGAGCTACAAGCAATAAAATTAGTTTTGATGGTTACAAGTTTTGTATATTTTTTCAGTCTTTCTTAGCTTTTTTTCAGTCTTTTAAAAAAAGGAAAATTGAGAAAGGATTATTTAAATATGGACTTGCCTCTGGTCAGATCCGAGGATACCCTTTTAGCAGAAAAATTCTGTTTATTTAGCTAAATTCTTAGATAAGTTACCTATTATTGTCAAACTTTTTAGTACAACATTTAGGTTGCCTAAATTTAGAATACGATTCTAAACTTCATTGAAAATTCTGCTGAAGCAAATTCAGATCCTTTTTTTCTGTTGTCGTAGCTGAATTTGCAACTTTTTGTACGGGCTTTTTTTATTAGTGTACCAAAAGTTCGTAGCTTTCTTTGAAAGGTCGCTTCGTATTGTCTTGTTGAATATAGATTTATTTGCTTTTATAAGAAACGGAAAAATTACTCCTGAAAGCTGGTAAAACATTTTCGATTATAGAAATTAATAAAAAAAAATTGTTTAAGAAAAATTATCAAACTATTTTTCAACTTTGACGATTAATTTAAATAATACGAAGAGAAAAAAAACGCGAAACTGTCTATATATAATTGTCTAATTGTCCTTAATTGCCTAAGAATATATTTTTAAAACGCTGCATAATCCCACCGAATTTATAGAAATGTATACCATAACATGGAACAGAGGTAGCATATTTTTACAAGTGAATGATGGTTAAAATTTTTCTTCATTTTGCTCTATCTTTCTTAGTTTTCTAAATATGTATGTGTCATTTTAAGATATGGGAGATCACATAATACAAAAAGTTGGAAAAACACAAATGCAGAACTGCAAGTCGTATGCGTGATGAACTTTAGTATTTATTGAATATCACTCATACGACATGTTACATCATTTTTGTATTAATTAAATACAGGATTTATATATTTGGTTTAAAAAATAGGTCAAAATTATGGAATTTATCCACGGATTTTGCGACTCCTTTAACATTTTAAAACATCACTTTCGGCAAATTCAAAACAGATGGGGTGTGTGCACAATTTTAAGTTATTTCACTGTCCATGACAAACCTTCACCAAATAATAACTTTTTTTATTGCATTTCTTTAGTTTTCACAAGCACTTCTTTTAGAAGATAGTGGTTCCAACTTTTTTCCATTTTGTAGTGCATGAGAAAGACATATTACAAAAATAAAGTTTTCTTGGCAAGAGTTGCTTAAAATACTCCTTAAATTATGTGCCCTTTACTGCATGAAACTCCAGATCTTAATGATAGATGTATATTTTGAAGTAAATTGGAAATAAGTGAACATCAATTTATGCGTTTTTTAATGTTTTCACTTTCGACGATTTTATTAGCAAAAGAACATGGTTTCCTCAACAAAATTCGGTTAGTACAACTGAATTTTAGTTTCAACACTTAAAATATTCAGAAATCAAATTTGAACATGGTTGTACTAACGGAATTTATTTGTTGTAGCCACCAGAACATACTTTTCAATACAGTTAGCACTTTATTTTTCTGTGTGTAATTTGTTTAATAAATTTAAAATTTTTAAAGTTAAAATATTAAGGAACTATCCCTCCTGAATATATTAAAATTTTGTCAAAATTTTAATTTTGTCTTAAAGTATACCTTATTTAAAAATAACCTTTTTATGATGCATTTAAAACGGCATTTCAAAAGAACTAAAGCAAAAGCCTTGAAAAAAATCATAAAATGTTAATTTTAAATTTTTACTTTGGGTTGACCTAGAAAGACTTAGGCTTCAATTAATAGGTATTACTAAAAACTCCACATCTCTACACTCATTATAATTCATACTTGGAAATATGAATACTTTCGTAAAATAAACAAATCTTCGTTCAGTTTACCAAAGTTTTCGTTATTTTGAGATTTTTACGTTATTTTATACATGGGCTATTATCAGTGTAGTATCGATATAAACAAGTTATCTTAATAACATACTGTAAGCTCTTCTAAAATAGCAAAAAGTAAAAATGGAGCATAAATATAATAGAAATTGTTCCTTAAATTGACACCTAAATTATAATATATTCTGTATTGAGCCACATATTTTGCATAGTTGGGTAGATCTTTAAAAAATAAGTCCAGTGACAATCAAGATATTCAAATTTAGTCTCATTTATTTCTTTTTTCTTAGTAATGCCGATTGATTTCATATGAAATCTTATATATTACACATTTAGTTATTTTCTCCTTACCCTATGCTACATTAACACTAGTCTTTGATTTCCTAAAAGTATGCTATAATTTCATAATGTCATATATTTTGTTGTGTAATCCCCTAAAATATGTTACAAACTTTATCAATTACTACTAATAGCTTTCCCAAAAAAATTCTATTCAAAGAGAAAGCAATAAAATTGTAGGTTTATAACCTCTTCTCTTACAATCAAATTAAACAAATGAAACAGAAAAATAAATTGCCTATATTTAAGCTTACAAGGAGAGTCTGTTAATGTGTTTCTGCCGATTGCGATGAAATTTGGATATGTTATAAAGAAATTAAAGAGACCCATATTTTTTTTAAGCTGCCCAAAATCACGTTTAGTGGCTTAAAAATGGGGTAAAAATGGCCTCATTTTCTATTTCTTGCGTTTTTTTTCATATTTCTTCCAAAGAAACTATATATAAATTTGGTAAGGAAACGTTCGAGCATGTTCAACTTTTCGTAGCATTCAGAATTTTTTTTTACACATCAGTTATGTATTTTTAAAAATATGAATTTTGATACCCATATTGTCTATGTTGTGGTCATAGAGTTGCCACCCTGTGGCAAAAATATAGTGTTTCATGAAATTTCCTCAAAAATCCAAACGCGCAAGAATATCGGAAAAAGAAAAAATAAGTGTCCACTAAAACTTAATAGAGAATAATATATGTAAGTTTGAACCTGAACCTACAAAACGCCCCAAAATTTATGTCTTTTTTCGAATACCACGAAAAGTTGAGCATGCTCGGACAAGCAACTTTTCATTAGATACCCAAAAGTGTATATATATATAGTTTCTTTTTAAGAAATACTAAAAAAAAGAGCAAAAAACAGAAAATTGGTTCATTTTTGACCCCACTTGTTAACCCCGAAATGTGAGATTGGGCAGCTAAAGAAAATATGGGTCCCTTAATTTTTGATTCTTTATAACATATCCAAATTTCATCACAATCAGAGGGCTCCCATGAACTGATTCTCCTTGTTAGACTTTGTTTGCTGTTGTCGTCTTCCGACTCTTCTTCATACTTTGCTTTTGTAATAATTGACGTAGTTAATTAATTTTGCTACCATATATCTAATGTTATGTAGAAATTTATATATATATTGTATAAATATGTGCTTCATTATTTACAAACATTTGCCAATTAACAATATTACATTTAAAACAAACATTTTGTAGTATGAAGTTAAATACGCTGAATAACCGCCTAAAAGCAGACAACGCAAAAATGTTAATTTTCTTAAAAAAAAACATGACAGCATGTATTATGTAAATTCATTATCTTCATAAACACACGCTAATGTAAAATTTCACAAACATTTGCATAATTTTAGCCAAACCAAAAAATAACGGAAAGGACTAAGTTAAAGTAGCATACATACCCATATGATATTAGATACAAATATACAAAAATAAAAAAATCGAAAGTTAAAAAGGGTTCAAAATATAGAATTCTTTTTTCTTTGGTCTTAGCTTTTAGCATTGAGAAAAAGGCAGTAATACTTTAAGATTTATTTGACAGCTAATAAATTTAACACATACTTAGACTCATACACTAATACTAACGTACATATATTACAGAAACATGTAAACAAAACTTATACACATACATGCACATTTACACCCATACTCGCTCCCACTCTATTAGCTTCCACACATCACATTAGCACGTTTCACATTTTAGTTTAAATACTTATCGAACCTTGGTATTCCTTATGTTGACTTCTTTTTAGAGCGTAAAGAATAACGGCATTTTCCAAAAAACCGGGTTTTGGTTAAATCGAATTATATGTTGTTAAAAGTTAACAGGGTTTTATTTTTCAAAACAACAAAAACGTTCGTTAAATCAACGAAATTTTGTTTATTTTACAAAAGTTTTTGTTGTTTTGATATTATTTTTAAGTATGGATTACTATGAGTGAAATATTGATGCTATTTTAGACATTTACGTTAGCAAGAATTTAATGATAACGGTACTTTATTTATGCGGGTAACGGTATTTTAATTACAACGTAATTTCATTATTTTGATAATAATTTATTGAGGGTAACAGTACTTTATTATTTTTGGTAATGTATTGTTAAGGGTAACGGTATATCAGTTATTTTGGTACTTATTTAAAAAGTAAGGGTAATTTAATTATTTCGATAGTACTATTTTAAGGGTAACGGTATTTTAACGATGTTTCTTGCAAAACCTAGCTTCAGGTGAACATCGATTTTACGATACGTTGTATATTTAAGAAAAAAACCCGGTTTAATCTTCGTTCCCATTTTTATATTTATTTTCTCTTTTTCATTTCTAGCAAAGATTCTTTATTGTTACGTTGTGTATGTGTTAAATAAAATTTTGGGAAACAAGAAAATTTATTGTATTTGTATGTTTGTATGAATGTTTGTAAGCTTAGTGGCATAAAAATCTTGCCAACGTTTGCAAATGACATTTGATTTCTTTTGTATTTTACGTGCTCCAACATTATTTGGCTTCATCTTTTCGATTTTATTTTGCTTTAGAGGAGTGAAATATACAAAAAAAAAATTAAGAAGATATTCACACATTTCACGTTTGGTTAAAAAATAAAGAACACATGTTGACGCGTGATAATTTAAAAACAACAAAATATATGAAAAGGAATAAGATTTTATTTTCTAGATTAGTGAATAAAATGGAATAGAAATTTTTAATTTTAAAATAAAATTTTATCAATGGAAACATTTAAAGTGAAAGTGAAAACTTAAGAAATCGGTAAAATAATATTTGCGACAACTCCGTTCAATTCAGAGACCCCTGCTATCTAAAATAGAGCATGACGTACAGAGTTATGTCATGGCTTTAAATGTAAGTGAGTATCTTATTTCAAAAGTCGATTGACGGTATATGGAAGTTATTTTGGACGCTGATTTCGAGCCTGGCATAAGATATTTAAAATTTAAAATGGCAGAGCCAATATCGGTTCGACAAGAACAGACAAGTATGCCCAACGATTTTTGGATCTTATAATTGTCTAGGAGAAAAATATAGTAAATATTTTTAACTCTTTATTCTCACTTAAGTATTTTACATCTCCGATAGAGAGCAAGGAGCTAAAAACAGTACTAAATTGATTTCTTGCCTTAGTCTCCTAGACGTTACGTCAACATATTTTCAGCGATTTAATTTCGGCATAGGGTTAAAGATGATTTGTAAAGAAGAGTTAGGAAAAATTAAATAGGTGTCTATCTGGTCACACTTACCTGTAAGAAGACCTCAAAATTGGTAATTTTTTTAAAGCCTAAAACTAGTTTTTTTTTACAATCGAAGTAAGGGTCAAGAATGTAGCTTCGGGATCAAATTTGTTTTGACATAACCACATATTATTAGATTACAGTTTATGAAAGTTATAAAAAAAAAATAAATAAAAACGCTTCGTCGCTGAATTCGAATCTGACTGAAGGTTTCAGAAATTGAAAATCTTGGATACACTTAGGAAATTATGTTGGTAAAGACGACAGCAATTGTAGTCAAAAACAAATGAAATTTCATTTAAAAAAAGGACGACTTACATTTCATTAAATTCAACAAACATTGTCATTTGTTTTTTAATGTTCAAAAAATGACTAACAATTGTAGTAAAAATTAACCACATGGTAGTAAAAAATAACCCAAAAATTTTTTTTTTATTTTTTTAAATAACAAAAAACAACTGTAAAAAATGAATGTAAAATCATAAAACAGTCATTTGATGTGAGTTGTTTTTTTAAATGAACTACAAGGTTAGTGAAAAATTTTATTTGTTCTACAAATGACTTACATTTACATTAAAAATAATGAAACTGTATTACAACCCAAACAACTACACATTTTTAAAGCAGAAGTTCCCTGAGTGTACTATATGGTTGGCGATTTTTGAAAATGGATCGATGTTAAAATGTGTTGCATGTCAAGTGAATAATTACTTAAAATAGTAATGAAGTGTTCGCTAATGTGGCCTGTTCCCTAAAGTGGTCATTTCGTTTTTTTTTCGTGTAGTAGGGTGAAACTGTCATCAAAATTTACTTCCGCTATCTCTATTTTAAAAAATTTTCACAACATACAGTGTTATTTTTCGTTTTCCAAGTCAAATTTTGCAAATGGTAAGAAATTTATTCGCCATTTTAATTAAACCATTGATTCCATAAAAAAATAATAAATAATAAAAAAAAAATTGTATATGGCTAGCTAAAGTGTTGATATATTTTCTTCAGTTATACATTTTGTGAATTGCTTTAAGTATTCTTGACTATGCCCAACAATTTGTAACCAAAAAATATTATTTGTTTACCGTAATTGAAAAAGTTAGCATCAGTTGATATTACATATATATATATATAACATTTTAATGATCTAAATTTAAATAGATTTTAATTTCAATAAAAATTTTATCAAACAAAACCACATTCTGTATAAATTCCCTTAATTAATTTAAAGTGGTCGTTAAAAGGAGAGCGAATAAAAGGGTTATATTAAAACATTAACCGACACAAGGGAATCAAAAGATTCCAGCCATTTCGTCCCATCCAAGGAATCAAAAGATTTTAGTTTATATGTCAATAGATAAAATAATTTTTTCCACAAAGAGTAAACCGTGGCCAAGAATTGAACCGGAAAACTCAATGCAAATTTTTATTATCACAATCTTTCCTTTATCTTCTTTACACAAGCATTTTGCGATTTTTAAGGCACCGATAGATGCACTTTTTTCTTGTAGGATTTTTCTTCATTTTTTTTCTCTTATTCAATATCTACAACTTTGCTTCAGCACAAAGAGATATTCCGTACAGTATACCGAGATATAACCGTATTAAAATATAGAAAAAGTGCTAAAAATCCGCCTTGAGCCAACAAACTCGTATGGCCATTAAATTATTACTGTAGCCAACTTGACAAAACGAATGATGTAGAAGTTCTTATTTTTGGGGCTACTTTCACGTGCAATTCCCAGAATTGAGTCCCAAAATCATATGTTGAAAAATGTTTTACTGTGTTATGGTCCGATTCAATACTTATATACAAAGTACAGATCGAAGATGTTGTTGCCACGGAGCATATTCAAATTTTTTTAAAAATCCGCATAAACATTTTTGGCTGCGCATAATAAAACGATTTGTAAAAATTTCTTGTTATACTTTATTTAAAAATTTTTTAAGCACCTTAATTTTAATCTATTTAATAAATAATTATACAAAAAATTCGGTTAAATTGTTTGGCACAAAAATTTGATTATAAATTTAATCGAAAAGTTATAGCGATAATAATAATAATAATATTTCTTAAAATTAAGCAAATTTCAAAAAAAAAAAAATATTTAGTTTAAATCACTTTCTCGTTTACTGTAGAGAATGTATATTTTATAAAAACTTTAATTTAAGTTTTCGTTGAGAATATGCTATTCGTTATTTTTTTTGTAAAATTGTTTAGCTTTTTAAGTGACTTACCCATCTTTAGGCTTTTTTTATGTATTGATTTTTTTATTTCATATTACCATAGTTTCGAATTTTTTCTATCAAAAATATGTTAAAAATCTGGTACTACTGGATGGGATGGACCGATTTTCGATTTGTTTTTGTGTAGAGGACTAAAAAATTAAGTCTCCTGGGTGGAGACATTTAAAAATGTTTACCTATTTTTTTTCAAAACAACGACTTTTTTTTTGTGTTTTTTAGTTTTTGAGTTAACCCTTGTACCATGTTAATGCAAATGAAAAATTACGGCTACTTCAAAGACTAAAGAGTATATTCGTCTATAAAAAAAGACGTGTTTCCATGGCCCCACTATGTCACCCGATTTTGTCGTTTAAGAAATGGTTTATAATGAAATGGGCACATGGTAGTCCGAATTATTCGAAATTAAACCATGAATAATAGCTCATTGACAGTATCCACTTAAAAGGGATTCATTCTTATAACCGAATTTGTTGCAAATCGAAAGTTCGGTTTTAGTATTTGAGTTTTTAAGTTGTGATAAGTAGAATTTTTTGAGGAATCATGACTGTAACAGAATTGTGTTTGTCGCAACAAAAAAAAAAATGTTTGACGGAAGCATTCTATTGGCAACAAATATGGTTGTCACCACGAATTTATATAAAGGCGAAAATCATATTGAAAGTTTTTGATACACTCACAATAAGTTCCACTTTACGTTTCGTAATGATTATATCTCCATATCTTACTTTTCGTTTATGTTTACGTACGTTTATTTTAAGTGTTCGTAACAATACGATAAGTTTACGTTGGGACTGCTTTATCGCGTATCTTGAATTTATTTAACATTTACTTTGCGTTTTGTTTTACGTAACGTTTACGTCACAATTTCTTATGCCTTTTGTACATCTACGTCTGCGTCTACATTTACTACCTACTTTATCTCTCTATTCCTCTTTACCTTTTGTTAAATCAGCTACTTCCTTCAAGGGCATACCCTTATCATCAATTTCAACTGAGGGCACCAATGGTGGCTTAAAACCATATTCCATATGTAGATTACGACCAAAATCTGGACTTCTTTTTAAATTATGACCATTACGCCACCTTTGAAATTCATCAAAATTTGTTTTATAACCTTTGCCAGGACGCTCGTATTTCTGACCTACGTCCATGGAGGAAGAGGCTGAGAGATCTAGAGGCAACGTATTATAGTCATATTGATAACGAGCACCTAAATCCCATTTAGCTCCCCTAGGACGTGCTGGTGGTGGTTTTAAATCAAACAAAATATCGGATATTTTCTGTTTGCTATAGAGATTAGGTGTTAATTTAGCACCGGTCTTGGGTTTTGTAGCTAAGGCAGAATTTTTATAAGCTTGTTGCATTTGTGGTACTAACTTTTTCAACATTTTTGTGTAGTAGGATTGAACAACTTTTTGGGGAATGCGAGTCAGAGAGATACCCGGTTGAGACCAGGGTGTGGCAAAATCTGGTGTGACATAATCAGGTCCCCCATATGAAGAGGGATGGTAGGGGGCAGTATGTCCATATATTGAATGACCATGTGGTGTGGGTAGATGCAATGCTACTGGAATTTTTATGGGTACAGCTACAGGACGATCAATATATTTATTAACGATTTTTTCCTTTTCAATAACTTTTTGCACTTCTACTGGCACATGTTTTTCCACTACTTTTTCAACCACTTTTTCCACTGGGTAAGGTACAGGTTTCTCTACTATAGTCTCTACAGGATAAGGACGATCTATAAAATGTTCTATATGTATGGGTACACCTACAGGTTCAGGTACTGCATAGGGCATGGGTATATGTTTTTCGACAATTTCTTGTAAAATCAGTGGTGGTTGTTGATGATGATGATGTTGTTGTGAATGAGGATGATGTTCCTCTGGAGGTAAGGCATATGGTATTTGTACTGGTGGTTGATAAGGATCCTGTGATGGTTCTGGTAAATTATGATGTTCTTCCTGGTGGTGATGTTCTTCCTGATGATGATAGTCATCCTGATGATGATAGTCTTCTTGATGTGAATGTTCTTCCTGATGATGATGATGTTCTTCCGGATGATGTTCACCCTGAAGAAGTTGTTCTTCCGGATGATGATGATCTTCAACATGAGTTACAATTTGCTCTGAATATGGACTTTGCTCTTCTTGATGATGTTCTTCATGTTGAGCATAATTATTGTAATGTTCTTCTTCTCCTTGTTTGCCAGCTTCTATTGTATGACTTTCTTGTATAAGATTTGATTGTTGTATAGGACCAATTTCTGCTAAATCTTGTATCGGATTTATAACATGTTGCTCTTCTTTTAGAGAAGCCGCTGGTTCATATGATTCCTGCTTGGTTTGTTCCTCCAATTGTTCCACATGTATGGGATTTTGGGAGAGTGACATATACTCATTTTGCAGCCGATGCTGTTGTTCTTGCAGGCCAGATTGTGGTTCAAATCTATCACGATATTTGTGTTCGGGATAAATGGTCTCATGTTGTTCTATTAATCGTCCATCTTTTTCGGTTATCAATTTATTGTGAATATTTATGGATTTTTGAACTTCAACAAAAGTGTAACCACCATTACTGGGCTTAGGATTATTTTCAGTTTCCTCTGTTTGGTGATCCAATAATTGTGGGGATTTAAGGCCTATCGCCTCGGATACAAATTCATGTGCAGATTTTAAATTTTTCGAAGGAACCATAAAAGATTCCTGTGTTGGTCCATATAATTGTTTGGGGGTTTGTTGCGTTGGTGGTGCTGGTGTGTTTATGGTAACAAATACTACATTAACAGGTGTAGCCGATTTAGATTCTTGATTGCCTATTTCAATAGTTTTGTAAACATCTTTATCGCTTAATTGTTGACTGTCGATTATATGTGTATGTAAATGTTGATACTGTTCTTGTTGCTGCTTCGGTTGTTGTTGTTGTTGCTGTTGTTGTTCTTGATATTGTTTATATTGTAATTGTGCAGCCGGTGGCACAGTTTGTATATGACTTTGTGCTCCATTATGTTCATAATGAAAATTGCCTTTAGGTACAGGTGCTGGATTTGGATCTTCTGACAATATTGGATGTTGAAAATTTTTCAAAAATTTTCTTGATGGTGCTTCTTGCAATGAATTTTGTAAATATTTACTTTGTTGTACAAATGATTGATATGAAGGTGCATGTCTTTGTGCTTGACTTTCTAGTTTTTCTAATTCCTCATCCTGTGCCTTACGCAAACTGTCGTCATGTATTATGCGTACATTGTATTGATGATTTTGGGTGGCTTGAAAATTTGTACTTTCTGCTGGTGGTAATTTCTGATAAACCTGATGTACCACATTTTGTGATTCGGCAATTTGATTGTCATCTTCAGGAGCATCAACAAAATCATCAATATTATCATCCCTTTCATTTAATATCACAATGGGTTCTTTTTCTTTATGCTGAGTTCCATTGGATGAAGAATTATTTTGAGGATTTACTAAAAGGCTGGGTAAAACAGAGGCCTCTCGGGCAGCTCCATTAATTCTTAGCAACTCATCTTTGCTTATTGAATTACTGCCATCTGTAAATTCTTCACTGGATTTGTAAGAATTAGGATTGGTGATAATTTTCTCCACCACTATTTCCGTATGTCCTGGACTCACTTCTCTTCTGGTCTCTCTGGTAACAGTTTTTGACACGGTAACTAAAGTCATATTTTTAGAATTCTCTTGTATCTTCGGTTTTAGGGTAGCTATTACTTTTGTTTGCCTGGCAAGACTGATATTTTGTTTTTCCTCTTCTTTAGGTTTTATCGTAGGCATGGGTTTAAATGGCGTGGGCGTCGATCTTATAACTGTTATGGGTGGTGGTATGATAGTTGTGCTAGTCGTTTTGGTATCATCGGCATAGCTAAATCGAAATATATCAGAAAATCCTTTGGGAAATAGATTTGTTAATACTTCATTTATGGTTGATTGTCGGGGATTTTCCTGTCTTGCTGCTTTCTCTTCCGTTGGATCACTATAATCTAAGTCGAATGGTATATAGGCATGAGTTGAAGTGGGTTCGGGTGTTATCACATCAATAGGGGATGTAATGGTAACAAAAGCATGGTCCAAGTTCTGAAAGAGAGAAGCAAAATTATTGATTATCAGGAAAAGTTTAAAATGAGACAAAAAATAATTCAAAAAAATCCGAAAGTTTTTATTATACTGTACACCACCGATATTATTAACTAAAGACGAATCTGGGGATAAGCGGTCCATGTTTTGATCTAGTCGCCTTTGAATGAGTCTATTTGAAATTGGATTAAATAACAAACACACTTAATTTAATAATATCTTTAAACGAATAGCTCTACTGACTGACTGAACATTAGTCAGTTTATATCTCTGGACCTAGGAGGGGGAAAAGTCTCCTTAATAATTGGCCGGTCTATATTGCTGGACCTATTAGCGGATAAAGATTAAATTATATCATTGAATGACTGCCCAAACCATTTTGGGTAAAAATGTGACAATTTAAATAGGTGTTTTTTCAAATAAGACCTTCCCCTCAGGAACTTCTGCTGTAAATATTTGTAGTTGTTAGAGTGGTAATACAGTATCTTTATTTTTAACAGATAAAAATGTCCTTTGTTTTATCTATTTGACATTTTTGACTAGATTTGTAGTTCATTAAAAAAACAAACCACATAAAATTACCGCTTTATGATTATACATTCCTTTTCTACGTACTTTTTTTAATTTAAAAAATTAAACAAATAAATGTTTCTTTAGTTTTTACTGCATTTGTGGTTCATTTTTTGAGCAGCAAAAAACAAATGCCAACGTTTGTTGAATATACTGAAATGTATGTCGTCCTTTTTTCAAGTGGCATTTAATTTGTTTTTAACTACATTTGCAGTGGGTTTACCTACATAGTATTCTAAGTATAACTCACTAATACGGTCATTTTGGATTTTTTCCTGGAACTTGGTAAAATTGGCGATTAGAGGGCGAAGAATTCTTCTCAATTGGGGTGTATGTTCCTAGTCTCTCATTGACATCTGATAAGATGGGATATTGGAAATTAATATGGGGAAGATCAAAGAGTGGGAAGTCTCCCCTCTTGACGGGCTGCCCTTTGGCTTAAAACTTGAATATTAAAACATATCTTCGTTCAAATATGACCTAACTCACTGGTAAGATGGTTTCACCCCCTTGGCGTCCTGCCCAAACCTTTTTGACTTGAAATTAAAATTTAAAATATATATTTCTTCCAATGTGACCTAATTTACTGATAAGGTGTTTTTTGCATTTCTGTACATCAACGTGGCAAATGGGGGGTAAAAGGGGGAGAAGTCTTCGCCTGGATATTCTGGCCAAACAGATAACATGAAGACTTTGATATTTGATATGTTGCTTCTTTATTACATCCTTTTTAAAAAATCTCCGTCTTCTTCTCTTGCAGATTCCGTCATTGCCATTTTGGCTAGAAATTTAAAATTTAAAATATATGTTCCTTGAAAAATGGGATAATTAATTAGCTGATATGGTATCTTTTGTAGATTTCACCAAGAACGTTGCAACAATGGTTCTTAGAAGTGGAAAATATCCCCTCTATCAACCTGATAAAACCGCTGAAGCTAGGAATTATGACCTACCCTGGTATTCGCCCTTAGAAATCATTGCTTTTAAATCTAAAGGAAATCTCACGATTTTTGTATCTAGCCCACGTATAAACCATTTACTAGATCTATGATTAAATGTACTTTTCCGGTAACATTATTTATGTCAATTCTATCATCGGGGAATACATATGTGCCAATTCTGACTATGGTTTAGAGTAACCAATGATTGGACTTGACCGACTTTAATTTTTTTTCTTGTGTTTTATTAACATTTCTTTAAGCCCTGATTTGTTTTTGAAAATTTCTTATATTTCTCTAAAGAGTATAAATTAAAACTTTTGTACTTTTTCCCATTTAGAAATTTTTACATATTTTATTTTTTCGCTTTTAATAAAACTCATTCTTACCTTTTTCTTAATTTCTTTATTGTCATTTACATTGTCGTTTAATAAATGTTCTTGAAATTGCTGCGTTTTCTCAACAACTTGTACATGTCGATGTTGTTGTTGTTGTCGTTGTTGCTGTCGCTGCTTTTGTAGCTGCCATTGTTGTTGTCGATGTTTTTGGTTTAATATAAAACTTGCCAAAGTTGTTGATGTCACATTTAAAGGTGGCTGTAGGGGCAGCAATGATGTCGTTGTTTCTTTTGCATTATTTAAGAATTTGTTGACAGCTGATGTTTCTGGAAACTGTTTTAAAGCTGTTGCTGTTAATATTTTTGATGTTGCCTTTTCTGCTGCTGCTTTTGAATCAGTTTTTGTTGTTCGTGTTGTTGTTGTTAGTGTTGATGTCGTAACAGATGTTGCTTCTGTTGTTGTTATAAATGTTAAGGTGGTTAGTAATAGTAAAATACTGAAAATAACAGTTGGTATTAGAAATTTTCGTAACATTGCCAATCTGAAAGTAAACCACAGAAAAAAATTAAATATTTAAATTTTATTGTAAACAATTTAAAATAACAAATATGTAAATTAATTGGAAAAGATCTGTAAACTCTTGTGATAACTTTTAAGTGTTATCATTTACAAAGTAATATTTTGCTTTAACCCATTAAAGTACAATGTCGGTACCATAAAGTTAACATTCAATATTTTATAGAAAAATGGCATTCGATTAATTTAATTTATTTTTTATACCCTCAACACATGAGATGATCAGTTTGTCATTCTGTTTGTAACTCACCGAAATAAAGGTCTATGACCCCATAAAGTATATATGTATAATATTGATCCTTACTAAATTTTAAACCGTCTGTCTGCTGAAACGGCGATGACGGCGCAAAAACGCAATCAGGACTTCTCATTTGTATATATATTTATGGACATCTTACGAAGATATTTGGTAGTGAAAATGAGTAAAATTGGTCAAGCGGTTATTATTGAAAATGTGAAAGTACCTCTAAATTTTCCATACAAATTGCTCTATATATTACAGTTAAATATTAGCGTCTGGTGTATAAAATGGTGTCATATTTTTGTAGCCAGACGCTTGGAGATGAATAATATATTAAATACACCTCAAATCTTTATTTCAACTCAAAAAATAATTTTTCACCACAAAAATAGGGTTTCACATTAAAAATGTTATTTACCACCTTATTTATTTCCTATGCCCAAAAGTTGTTAACCTTAAACAAATTTTTACACATCTAAATTTGGTAAAACCAAATTTAATGCACGTACTTCTTTTAAATATTACCTTTTCTTTCCATAATGGGTTAACATTTTTCAATTACTCTGAAAGTTGACATTTTATTACAAAAAAAAAAAATCCATTAACTCCATACACACACATGTGTAGCAGGTTTTTTCGTTTATATTGCTACTTGCTACATTTATTAAGTTAAGGTGGCAAGTAGGTAAAGTCGTAAGTACGTATGTTACCAAAAGTTATGTATGGTTGTGTTTTTGTTTTATATTTTTTTCGGGTTCGTTAATCGCTAGTTTTCTCAATGTTTGGTGTCAGTGACCGTAAAGTGTCATAAGTTTTGTTTGTGTGTCTTTTTATGAATTATGAAAATGTTATGTATGAGGTTGCATAAGTTTGTCTCCCCTCTTGTTATTTTGTTGTTTTTCTTTTTTTTTGGCAATGTTAAGGCCACACAAAAACATATGAAAGTCATGGGTATATGACTTTTCAACACTCCTCAATTATTTTCTCATACCGGTAAATTCAATGTATGAAGGGATCTCTTTGAATGAGGAAAAAAAAAACATCGAAGTAGAAAAAAATTATATAATACTTGGTATTATTCAATTAAAGCAATTGTTTAAATAAATACAAAAAAAAGTAAAAATATAAAATTGAAAAATTTGTGGAAAAAGCTATTGTGCGAGTTGTAATTGAGATATGTAATCGCATTTGTATTAATTATTTTCTTTAAGTTGAAAATTTAACCAAACCTATGCCAAAACTCTGATTCATTGATTAGTTTTCGAAACAAACCCTTCCCTTGTTGCACGGTTAATGAGTACACAGAAAAAAATAAAAACCCATTTCAATCATGAAAACCACCGATTCAATAACTTTAATTGCTGAAATTGATAGCTCTTTAATTGAATTAATTTTCAATCAAATAATAATTCATTCATTATTAGAAAGTGATTAATATCGTATATCTTCCCAAAAAAACAAAAAAAAAAAAAAAATTGTTGTTGACAATAACATTGAATTTCAACGGGCATGAAATTCTCATTTAGTTAGCTGATTTATTTATACTTATGTGAACATATTCACACAGATTTTTTTTTTTTTTTTTTATTAATTAATAATCATATAATTACAAATTATATACTATTACCCTAACCGAGCACTAGCTACTATGGCCTTCGGCGCGTTGTAGCGAAAACAGACTAGTGCCTCTTATGGGAATCGAACCCACGACCACCGCACTAATAAGCCTGAACGCTACCAACTACCCTACCGGGGCGCATCACACAGGTTTTATTTATTTTTCTTTCTATTGAAACGTAGGGAGTATAGCAAAAATTTTTTGAATTTTTTTTTCCAAAAATTAGCCTACTTGTTTAAACCATAGGATTTTTTTTAAATAATTTTAAATTTATTTTTATCATTTTTTTGTTTAAAAATTGGTTACATTTTTGTTAAACAATATTTAACTTCAACTACATTATCAATTTTATGATAACGTTTTACAATAAATTAATATTCACATTTAAACTACTGAAATTAAATCATTAAACTATATGAAGATATAAACCAAATAATTAATAATAAAATCTAATTTAAATGGATTTAAAAAAATTATTACTAATACATAAACATTTATAAAAACACAAACTCAAATGGGCAATTCCTGAGCGATGGACGCGACATCCGCACACTTTTAGTTGAGCCAAAAACAATAAAGGAATATAAATATGCGCTACAGATCATCAGTGTATTGAAGCAAGGAAGAGTACTAAATTTGTGGATAAACATTGGGTAGAATCAATAATGTAGTGAAAAGATATAAGCAAATATCAGCGCGAAACGGACGCGGCAAATAATTTCTATATTTGTAGCGTCCGTTTCTCCCTGATATTTGCTTATATCTTTTTGGTACATTATTGATTCCGCCCAATGTTTATCCTAAAATTTAGTACCCTTCCTTGCTTCAATACACTGAGAATACATACCGCATCTTTATATTAATTTATTGTTCTTGGCTCAACTAAAAGTGTGCGAATGTTGCGTCCGTCGCCCAGGAATTGCCCATATATAAATATTACATAAAACAACAACAATATATTTTGAGCTATAATATAAATAAATGTCAAGCAAGTTCCGAATTTGAGCAAATATTTAATTGAATCAATTAATTTTTAATTGATAGCTTTTAAAATTTCAACAAATCGATTTAATTGAAAAAAGTAGGAAAAATATTTTTTTCTCGAATGCCATAAAAACTATGCAATTTTTTTTTTCAAAAATCTGGAAATTTTAGCTTAAGTTGGTAAAATTGACAAAACAGCAATAATATCTCTTAAAATCAAAATAATAATTAAAATCTACTGATTAAAAAAAATATTTTTTTATCCCTGTTTAGTTCCGCTATTATTTTTAATTCAATACTCAAAA
The DNA here is from genome assembly GCA_021234595.1 of Delia radicum. Lineage (NCBI taxonomy): Eukaryota > Metazoa > Arthropoda > Insecta > Diptera > Anthomyiidae > Delia > Delia radicum. Next base: position 6,008,504 of record CM037855.1, on the reverse strand, counting down.
CAGTATTATACAAATAATTGGCTGAGCAAAGCGTTTTTGTTTTGTTTTGGAAATCGGTGACTTTAGATTGTCTGTAGTTGTTCTATATTGTATAAGTTTATTTAAAGTTTCTGCGATCTTAAAAATTAATTATTATGTTTTGAGATAAAAATCAGAATTATGTGTTTCAAATTTGTTTTTTTCTTCTGCCAACTCCTTCAACTTTCGGACAAAAAAAGTGTTAAAACATCTACACACACAGAAAAAAAGTCTGCTATTTGCCAACTGAAATTCGGTTACTACGACTCAAATTCGGTTATTACGAATTTCAGACAGCACAACTTTATATTAGTTTTCACAAGAAAGTTCGGTTAATTCAGCAGAATTTTAATTGCAATACCCAAAATTTTCAGAAATCGAATGTAAATATCGTTGTACTAGCTGAATTTATAAGTTGTTACCCTTAATATACACTTTTCAATTCGGTTGGCACTTTATTTCTCTGTGTGCAGCTTTGAGAATCAAATACGTATCTCAAATAAGAGTACAGGGGTTGTCTTTACAATTGAACAGAAACGAGTCAGGTTTATTGCATTTTAAAAACGGTGTATTTAAAAACTGCATTGACATACGCCAAATTTCAAAGTCAATTTGAGGAAAAACTGTTCCATAGATCGAAAAATAAAGTACGCAATTTAAATCAATGTTCTTAAACTGTATAGAATTGGTGGTCATCAGTGCTGCCAACCCAATTAGTTCAAAAATCGTCAAATTTGGTTGAAAAAATCTTTAAAATCGTCAGTTTGAGAATGAGAAATTGTCATTCCGAAAACTATTTACATTTCAGTAAAAAAATTAAAATTTTACGTTTTAATCACTTTAATTGTAATTATTTCATAATTTTAATGTTCTTTTTATTAGTTCCTTTACAAATGACTATGAGACTTAAAAACACAACTCCCAATACTTATTTCAGGGAATAGAATTTTAAAATCACTATTTATCTATTTTAAAATCTGCAAAATTCTTATAGTTTTAAAATTTTTTTCTGATATTTGGTTTCACAAAATTGAGCATACATACAACAAAGAATCAAAAATGTAGAAAATCACTCTTTTATCAGTGATTTTAAAGCTAAATGATTTAAAATATTAAAAAAAAATAAAGAGTTTGGATTTGCCTTTGTAAAATATATAAAAAAAATCCATTCGAATTTCGTTGTTTTTTAATTTCAATTAAAATAAACCTTTGAAAGTGATGGAATTTATATTTAGTTGAATATTAAATGGGTAAATGAAGAATTTTTATTCGATTTGAGATAATTTTATCACATTTTCCTTAGATGTTTTAAACAAAAAGAAACTTGGTCCAATTTCGTTAGTAACTTTTAGAGAAATAAATTAAAAAATTTAAAAATTCGATAAAAATTGCAAATTTTTATAAATCGTCATTTTCCATACAATAAATTTTGTGAAATCGTCAATCGTCATTTTATCATATTCCACTTCAAAAATCGTCAAGATGGAGACAAATCGTCAAAGTTGGCAGCGCTGTTGGTCATAAAATTATTAATTTTTAAAAGTTATGATTTTGTTGTCGTATAAGTATAAAACGTTTTCTTACAAAAACGTATAGTATGTACAAAAACTAGTCACCTATTCTGCCCATAGTTAACATATGGTAACAGGACATTCTAAATGTCCTGGTGGCAGGATCAAAAAACGAATTGCAGTTTTTTTATTCTCCGCATATGTAAAATATCTCTTCAAAATTCAACAAACAAAAAATTTCTAGGGTGTTTCGGCTTAAGTTTCTTCTTTGTAAACTAATAACTCCAATTTAACCAAATGCTGATGCCTTATGGATAATGGATTTTAAATAATATTTGAAGAGTTTTTAATAGAAAAAAGTTTCAGACACAATAATTTTGAATCTCACCACAAATTAAAACAGTCTGGATAAAAAAAAACACTTCAATTCGATGCAATTTTATTGGCACACAGTATTACTTTTAATAACGCCTTTTATGCATTATTTTATAATATTATTGTTATTAGCATTTATAACACTTGATAAAAGGATTTATTATTGTTTTAGCTTTAATAATGGCTTTTATATAATTTCTTGTTTTATGTTTACTCTTTCACAACACTTTTTTTAATTCACTTTATGTGAAAATCCTTACATCATAATTTTCATGATTATCACACATTTAATTAAATTCATTTTCTTTATTACAAAACCAATCTTTTAATTCCATTAAGTTTTTTGCTGACAAAAATAATACTTCCTATATTTCAATTATTTCTTTTAAACTTCAATACCCCACACAAACATTCAATTTAAATTGAGTTTAATGCGACACTTAAATATTAATATGCCGCTTAATGTTCACAAGAGTTTCAAATTTATTTTAGCGATTATTTAACAATGATTAAAAAAGGATTTTAATTTAAAATTCCAAAATTTTTTTGAAAATATTTGTTAACGCTTTGTAATCAACACAACCGTTACTTTGCTGCTTCTGTGAGCGAATGAAAGTGAAATTGAAACGACTTGAACATTTTCATACCAATATCATCACTGCGTCTTAGCGGTGGCATAAGAGTTTGTACACCAAAATAGTACAACAAAAATGCATAAAAAAAAACAAGACAACATGTTGAAGATGTCTGGTTTAAGCTTATAAAGTAAAGAAACAAATCCTGAAAAACTAAAGCAAGACAACAGCTTCCGAATGGTTTTTTTTTTATTTGGCTTGAAATCAATGTTGTTATGACTTTGTTAAAACTCTTGCGCAACTTTTTTTTTTTACTTCTTCTGCTTTTTCTTGCACCATTACATCTGATACGCAGGCGCTGACTTGTATTTTGGCTGAGGGGGAAAACAAGTTTTTTTATATTAAAGCGCTGTTTGAAATTCATTGAAAATTACTGCATGTAAGAAAAAACAGTTAACAGAGTATGAGGCAGTAGCTATAGTAGTTGGCTTCAAAACATTGCACATGACCTTAACGCAAACACATGCGGCATGGCATGCCTCATGCATAATGTACATTATTATAAGACAGTCAGCAAAGAGCATGCTCTATAAGATGATGATAAAGCAGCTGGGAAAATTTTAAACTGGTTTTAGCCAACAAAAACAAATCAATAAAAATCATTAAGGAAATTTTTTTTTAAACGTCATTGAAAAAAATGTATAAAAGATAAATAGAGAAAGCCCTTTTTTATTGAAAAAAAAGTCATTAAGAAATAAAAAAAAAAAAATAATCATTAAGAGATAAATTTATTTATTAATTGAAATTTTTATATAATTAATTTGTTTGCAGCAATATTAAATTAATTTGTATGTTTTTGATTTACTTAATTGTTAAATATGATTTTTTTTAAGGTTTACATAAAAGATTATATGTTTTTGTTTTTAATGTTTGGTCAGCGATATCGTGAAATCAGTCAGACATATAAATTAGCTAACTCAACAAATTTCTATAGGCTAATTTTTTTTTAAAATTTTAATGACCACGTAAATTATTTTTTTGGTAGTTCAATAGACACTTCGTACAGAGTGATTTATGGACTAACTTATTTGACAACTAACTAGTCAATTAACTCATTTATTAGTTACATTTATTGAAAAAAAAATTGATTTTGGGGTGAAGTGAGACAATTTGGGGAGAAGTGGTAATATAAAGAAGTACCAGAATCATAAACTATTAAATTTTAAAACAATTTACGTTTAGTAAAATGTAAATACAAAAAAAGAAATGAGAAAAAATATTAAACTAAGAAAATAACCAAAAAAAAAAATCAATACAAAAAATTCATAGAAAAAAAATTAATCATCGTCCGAATATTCTGAGTCACAAAGAACACAGCTAAAAATGCTGGCTGTTATGCTTTCACAATTAAAGAAAACAGCTTTCTTAAATGTGTTTCAATTCTTAGAAAAAATAATTTTTAACAAATTATGCATAAATCTCTATTTAATGAGATTGAGGATGATGATGAGAGTCTTGACCTTCTTGTCCTTTTAGAGGTCGATTCTCTTACAAAATGTTTCCTAGCAGATGATGGTCTTAGTTAAAGTGAGCTTTCCTGTTTTTCTTTTTTAATTGTCATTTAGCTTTCTAAGATGTTATAATTTGACTGCTCATTCACACATAGAAAAATTTAGCTATTTGCCAACTAAAATTCGGTTACTACGACTCAAATTTAGTTATTACGAATTTCAGACGGTTGGCACAACTTAACATTAGTGTTCACAACAAAGTTCGGTTAATTCAACTGAATTTTAGTAGCAACAACCAAATCATTCGGAAATCTAATGTAAATATTGTTGTACTAACTGAGTTTACAAGTTCTCACAATTAAAATACACTTTTCAATTCGGTTGACACTTTATTTCTCTGTGTGTTGGTGGTATACAAGCTCTATAAGATTTAATAAATTAGCATTTTAAAATATTCTACCAACACAACATACTTTCTGATATTGTTTTAATTGCTAATAATACTTCCCGCAAAATGCTATTAATACTTCACCCCAAATTTATTGTATTTACCAAAATTCGCGTTATTTAAGCAATTTGCAATTTTTTTTTGGCGGATATTAGGTAATTATTCGGAAGATGTGTAGGCACGTTTATGAGTTAAAAAGGGTGTTAAAATAGCATAATTGTTGTATGAAAACATGTCTAAACTTTACGAAAGTTATTTATACTTTTAGAAATGCTTCTAATGGGCTTTAAAGGCCATTTTAAATTTAGCTTTTATAGTATACAATTTTAAAGTGTTCAAAAAATTATATCTTGATATCCATACCATATCGACCCAGGTTTGCGACTTATTTGCTACTCGTATAATAAAAAATAAGGTATAAAAAATTAATAAATTTTTGTTTATAAAACATATCTGAAATTAGGGAAATTTAAATTGTTTTGAACACAGCTTTGATGTACTCGAGAAAACAAAAAATGTTGGTGCTAAGAAAATGTTGGTGTTAGGGTTGCCATTTATTTAAAATACAGTCGGGCCTTGATTATCCGTCATGGTAGGGACCAGATGCATTACGGATAATCGATTTTCACGGTTAATCGAATAACAATTTTGATTATAATGTTTTTTTAATATTTTTATTATTTCACAAGTGAACATTGGTGTACATACATATTTACATTAAAAAAATTAATTCAAGAAGTTTATGTACATTTTTAAATTACATAAGTATGTATGTGCTTGTTTGTATGTGTGGTGCTTTTTAATCTAACTAACTAAAAGAATTCTGCCATCACGGATAATAGAGGTAATCACGGTTAAACGAATCAAACAATTTGAAAATATTGCAAACTAAAAACAATAGACTGATCTTTGGCCATCACGGTTAATCGGCGTTACCTGTTAACCAGATCACGCATAATCGAGGCCCGACTGTATTTAAAATATTGGTTAAAAAGCTCTTCGGAAAAAGTCGCATAAAAGTCGAATATCGAAAATATATGTATGTATATTAATGCATAAATTTATTATTCATTAATATACATATTTGTTAGCTTAAACTTAAACGCTTAAAACACATTTTTTTCAATAACAAAAATACTTGGAAATTATTGGACATGTTTCGTCTACCAATTAGTGCGTCCTCGAAAGCTCTTTCAGTTGATACCCAAATTGTAGAAAATTTCTCTGAAAAAATCGAAGTAAGACATAAAACAAAAAAATGGCGTAATTTTTAATCCCCTCTTGTTAGTTACTGGTTCGAAAAAGGAACACTTTGTCAATAATAACTTGACATATAAATTAAAATTTTTGGATATTTTTAATTTTATTTATAATTGCCATAATTACAAGTTCAAGAAAAGTTTAAAGTATTTCACAAACATTTAATTAACAAACAAATATTTTAATTAATACTCGATTTGAGTTAATAAATGAACTGAAACCTGCAAAAATCTATTAATTTATTTGTGGTAAAAGTTTAAATATTTATAATTTGAAACTAATTAGTGTTATTTTTCAAATAAATAGTTAGTTCCTAGTTGTTCAAAAATCCCACTTTTTTTGTTGCTTAATTATAATTTTATTTCGATCCACATTTTGACATATTTGTGCTACTGGCTCAAAACACAAATACACTTCCTTCCTCATAAACCAAATTCATTATGACCACTTTATAAATTGCAAGAAATGCAAAAAAAGGAAGCAAAAAATACAAGAAAAAACTTCATATAAAACATAAAACAGACACCCAATTTCGTTTCATTTAGCAAACAATTCCATTTATTTGCAAGTGTTTTTTGTTATTGCAGTTGTTTTATTATTAAAAGGAAGTGTTTATATCTTGTCTACACCCATCTATCATCTACGATAATTTTGTTTTGTTGGGGCTGCTGAATAGTGCATTTTGAAATATGATTAACAAAAGAAAAGACATCAATAGTTTTTGAGTTAACAAATAAATATTGCTTGAAAAAAATAGTTTTTTAAGAAAAAATGTCGTGTACAAATTATGCACAAACTTAGGTATATTTACCTATATTTGTCTGCCAAAAAACTTGGTAAATTTTGACTAATTTTGTGCTTAAGCCTATTTTTACCAATTTTTCGGCAAATATTTTTTTGGTTAAATTTTTTGAAAATTTATTTTCTAAAAATTACATTAAGAAGGGAGGTATACTAACCCGCAGGCACGTAGCTAGGGGGGGGCAAAGGGGTTTAAGCCCCCCGAAATGATTTGAGAAATTTAAAAACTTAGAAGAAAGTTTAGAAGTAACAATGTTATTGATAATTTTAATATAAAAATATTTATTTTTGATCAACTAGAAATGCCTATTAGTTCAGTATTATATGGTTCAAATCTTCAAATTTCATTAGAAAACATCGCCTGCAAATGTATGCAAAATCTGAAACATTTGAAGTTCACAAATGAAAAATACATAATCTTAATTTATATCTGACTTATAATGAAGTCACATTACGACTAATATTATTGCAACAAATACATCTGATAATTTTTATTGAGAGATTTTTTTTCATATGGTACCTGATATTAATTTATGTCTCCAAATCTTACTCCATATATAACTACATAAGCCATATAATAATAATCTAAATATATGTTGTGATTGATATGATTATATACGGTCCCATGCTAAGTCTAATTAAGCTATATGTGACGCAATACTGAAATATTTCCCTTACAATTTTATATAGCATTACATATATAATACCATACTTTTATAACGAAATTATTTTCAAGTGATTTATTTTATATAATTTCAAATAAAAAAGTGTACATTTTTTAATTATATATTTTTGAAACACTAAACATGTTCTTGATAATTTTTAATCATTTTGTTTAGTATTTTAAATTGTTGATTTCTAGAAATTTTAATTTTGTACTTAAATACTTTTACGCATAACTTCAAGTGACTAAAAGCTTACCTACTATGGACTAAAATTTTATAAAATCAGACATATTTATATCTAATTAGATATAATTTAACGTCTCGGATATGGACACATCTCGGATAAAATTGTATCAAATTGTATCAAATTATATTTATTTTTTTATTTTATTAATTAATAATCATATAATTACAAATTATATACTATTACCCTAACCGAGCACTAGCTACTATGGCCTTCGGCGCGTTGTAGCGAAAACAGACCAGTGCCTCTGGTGGGAATATAACCCACGACCCCCGCACTGATAAGCCAGCACGCTACCAACTAGCCTACCGGGGCGCACAGAGAGTAAGTATGTTGATGTCAATTCTGTGGAATGTTTAGTTTCCGCATAGTGATGAAACTTAATATTTTTATAGAATATTTAATTGATATAAATATATACATGTAGATGACACATTTTTCGGATTAATTTGTATGTGCTTATCAAATGAGATATAATTTCATCAAACTCCATATTAAAATGTTTACTCGGTCGGTTATAAATCTTTAATTTCTCGAGTTTAAAACGTTTGCACAAAATAATACACTATTTTATATACACTTATAAGTATATAAATACATTCGTAATTATCGCATCTCGCTCAATATTTAATTGTATATTGCATTTAGAATACTCCAAAACTAATCTTATTAATAATGACGTTAAATATACCTAGACATTGTAAATACAAAAAATACATAATCAAAAAAACAAAAAATCGAAAAAGCAACCCCCCTACCAAGAAAATAAATTCCTAGCTACGTGCCTGCATATAATCCTCTTTGTATAACTTTTCATCTTCACCACCATACTAAGTCAACATTTAATTTAAGCTTTGTCATACACTCCTTCTTACCTCTGGTTAGTTTTCGCATCTGGCAACACCTTCAGTAACAAATTATTTCAACTCGTGAAAATTTTATTAAAATTGTAGTGCTAATATAAAAATCTTAATTTAACTATTTAAATTAACAAAATTCACCTATTTTTTTAAATAAATAAATTAATCGGGTCTTAAATTTAGTTTTCAATATAAAAGTATACGAATGCAAGTGATTTTAATTAAAATATTACACTAATAAGTTGAGGCTGCCTCCCGGGGCCACGTGTCGCGTCTTGTGTATTTGTTTTGTAAATTAATCGGTTTCATATATAAAAAAATAGAATTTTTTTTAAATAATTTTATTAAGTGTATAAATATCTATAATTAAATTAAAAAAAATTGGCTCCGGCAAAGAAAATTCATTGAAATTGAACAATTTGAGCCTCCGCTGGCCAAAGTATTGTGTTGTTGTTTTTGGTCTTATTAGAGCAAGTGCATAAAAAAAGAAGAAAAGAAGAAAAGAAAAAAGAAAAAAAGAAAAAAAAACAACAAATGACACCACTAGTATGGTGATTTGTTATTGCATTGTTAGTGGTTAACAAAATTACTAGTGATATTTATGTTGAAATTAATATTCAATTACTATAAAACAGAAGCACTGGAGGGAGCTTAAAGAATATGCATACACTGCAAAAAGTTTTAAGGTAATTTATATTTTATTAGATTTAATGATCAAAAAATAATACTTTTAAACACTTTTGTTTCGTTTAATATTATATCCCTCTTGTTATGTCAAATTGATCCAATTTTAAAATTATTAAAAATTATAAGAGAATGTTCGATAATATGGGCTTAAGCCTGGTTTTCAGCTATATAATAAAAATGTGGAATATTTTAAATCCATCAGCTTATAGGCCAAATTTTTTATTTTTCAAAAACTGAAAAAGCTATTTTTAGGGATCATGCGCTTTTAATTTAGGCTCACTATAGGGAGCCTAAATTAAAAGCGTATGAAACGAATAAAAAATTATATAAAATCGACAATAATTTGTATTAAAATTGAAATTTTGTACATTAATTAGCTATAAATTTAAAATTAAAAATCGTGTGCCTTGAAACTTTTCAAATATTTCCTCTGATTATTTCTAACATATTTTAATATACGATTAATTAATGATCGAAAAGATCGATTGTGACTTTTGAACTTAATTGTACACGATAAAAGTTTTAAATTATTTAGCAAATTAAGTTGTTTACAAGTTCCAAGGTTATGCCGATATGTAACTTTACACATTTTTACAAATTTCGCGATACCCAGTAATGTGTTGTTTGTATACTAATATATAAAAATACCAGAAGGAAAAAACCCTGATACAAGAAAAATCAAGAGTAAAATGTTTCCCAACCAACAAAATTTGGACTTTTTGAGGGTTCTTATGCTATGAGTCGAAAGTTTCTCTGTGCACTAGGGTTGTAATTTTTGACTTCTTTTGCAATTATCAAATTTTAGCTACCCTATCCGTATATTAATTAGTCCATAAAAATATAAAGTGACGCAATTTTATTTTTTTGCGGTTATCAAGAAGGTTTCCGCTAAACTAAAAATTTATATTTAGCTAACATTTTAACGTAATTAGACAATAACGATGCATATCCAACTTAAATGACACAAACGTTTTCAAAATTGACGTGTTTCGCGGATTTGGATAAAACAGATTAAAGCGCTGTTTTGCGATATATACATAAAAATTCGCAAAATAACGAACACAATACATAAAAAGTTTTTTAAAATATGTTTGTGTTTCAAAATAACCTGAAAACCCGATTTCTATTATACATTATTGGCCAGTACGTGCTAATAGGTAAAAAGTTAGCAAAAAAAAATGTAACCCTAGTGTGCATTTTTGCCCGAAAAAATAAAAATCAAAAAATAAATTTTATTTTTGCTCGAAAAAATAAAAATCAAAAAATAATTTTTATTTTTGCTAAAAAAAATATAAATCAAAAAATAACTTTTATTTTTGCTAAAAAAAAATATAAATCAAAATTTTAAAAAGCAATGCATTTTATTATAGACTAGTTCATAAGGATCAAAATGGTATACTTGAAACAGTTTTCCGACATTTAGTTCTGGTTAATTTTTTTGTTTACAAATTTGAAAATAACTGTTATTTTCGGTCCCTGGACCACACGAAACAAATTCCTAGCTACGTGCCTGCTAACCCGGACTAGCAGATCTTAATGAACTTCGGACATGTTGTAGAAAATAATAATTTAAGGGACACGTGTTTTTTTTCTAGCTGCCCAGTTTCATGTTGCAGACGTTACTAAGTGGGGTCAAATACGTTTTTCGGTTTATTTTGTACTATTCAAAGAAACTATAGACAAATTTGGTATTAAATAAAAGTTTTTTTGAAGGCACTTTCACTGGCTTACAAATTATGTCTAGAGCATAGAGTACATAGATCTCCAACCCTTTGACATTAGCTGTCAGTACACGTAACTCATTAAAATGTGTTGGCCATACATACTTCGTACAACAATTATTTGAATGTGTATGTAAAAATGTGTTTGTTTTTAAAAGAAGAAGAAAAGTGTGAGATCTATGTAATCTATGGTCTAGAGCCTTTCTAGTATTTTTTTGAGTAATTTATCCTTGTGTGCAAATAAATCAAGTATTTATACAAAAATAATTGCATTTTTAACCAAGGTTTTTAAACGTGAAAAGTGAGATTTTTCTATATTCTACAACATATTCAAATTTAATTACAATCTGCCAGTTCGGGTCGGGATACCTGCCTTGTAAGAAAATTTTCTAATTCGAGTTTTAATGAGATTTTGTGACGTGAACTAATAAAGTTTTCTTCCTTAAGTAAATGAATGATTTCTGGAATTAAATGAAAAAATCTTCAAATTGCAAACAAAAAACATCAATATAACATTAATAATTATTAAAGTGTAATCAAAAATTTTGTTTGAACTGAAAATATTTTATTAAACCTTTGAGTTCAACAACATTTTTACAAACAGTTTCAGTTATTTGAATTACAAGTCATTTTCCAAATTTTTTTATATATTTTTTTATTTGCGTAATTAATTTTCGCCTTTAGTTATTTTCTTTTTAGTTTTAAATTTTTTCTATATTTTTTGTTTTTATTTTATTTAAAATCATTATTATACGATACAATATATCTGCTGCATTCGTTTTACTAAAATTAATAAACTGTTTTTTAAATTTAAAAACAAAAAGAGTTTATGTATAATTGCATTTGTGGTTTATCTGGTATTAATTATACAGACATATGTTAAATTATTTAAAATAAATAGTTATATGTTAATTATTTTATTTATATGTGTATGCAGTTTAAAATTTCCAGAAACCATAAATTAAAATTCCAGAAAAATTAAATTAAATATTAAAAACAAGAATGGTTTTGTTAAAACAATAAAGTGAATAAGGTAGAATTTTTAATTGTTATTTTATAGAGCATAAATTAAAAACTAATGGATTATATTTAATTGTAATTTTTATTGAAACTCAATTTTAATTACAGATAAATTAGGTATAATTTTAAATTGACGTTATGGATGAAAATAATAGTATTTCTTTTGACAAATAAAAAGTATACAGATTGTTTTCAAAAGTCTTTTGGTACTGTCCCAAAAAAATAAAAAAATCCGTTACCGGATCTTTAAATATTCTCCTCTATGTTTTTATTAACAAAACAAAAATAAAACTTTTAGCTCTGCTAATTTATCTCGAAATAGCGAAAGTTTTTATAAGAAAATATCTGTGGTAAACGTATTACTCTTGTGTAATAGTTTTTTTTAATGGCTCGAAACACTTAATTTTTTCGATTTATGTTAATTTTTTTTATTTCATCCAAATATAATATATAAAAATGTACACTCAAAAAAGGGTTAGTAAAGTCTCCAACATTTTTGCTAGAAGAAAATAATGCTGAGTTTACCAAATTTCTGTTGCTGATATTAGAAATTTTTCTGCAAGGATCTTCCCTGCAAAAATGTTGCTGACTTTAGAGACTCTTCTTTTGAGTGTAGTATTGATGAAAATAGATTAATAGGAGCCGCTTAATGTTGCTTTTTTTTGGGGATACCTTATTATCATTATCAGTGAAAACTTAAAATTGACAAAGGTTTTCAAAGTGTACAAAAAAATTAATAAGCGAACGACTCTTAAATACCTTTTTCCAGCACCACAACATTAGAATATGGTTCCTTTGGATAAAATGCCAAATAAAATTTACAAATCGATAAAAATACCGTGTTTTGTGCCATATAAAACTTTCCCTATTTATATTAAAATAAATAAAAACTTTTTTAAGTAAAAATACTTAGGTAAAAAAGTTTTCTGTGCGAAAAACAATTTTTTGAGGTGATAAAACTGACTCAGAAATGAGTCAAATATGGGCTAAAAAAATATTATAAAAAATTTAATGAAAATGAAAAATATTCAAGTTCGAGGCCATACTCTATATTTGTATATTGTCCTAACAAATAATCTATAGAGCTTTTGTTTTCAAATTTATTCTTTGACCCTTTCAGGAATGTGTTGATAGATCTATTTCTAGGTTCATTTTCTTGGTTCCCATCATCAGAAAGCGTTTTGAAAGCGGTAACAATCCCATGTCAAACATCAAACATTCATAAAAACTGAATATGAATATCCACCATGAATATGAATATCCACCACATAACAAACAAGTTTTCAATTTATTTTTTGATCAATGGTTATAATCTTTAACTTCAAGCTCATATATTAGTTCTCATGTAGTGAGTAAACTAGTTTATGTGAATGTTTGATGTTTGGCATGGGATTGTTACCGCTTTCAAAACGTATTCTGATGATGGGAACCTAGAAAAGTCCCGAAATAGATCAACACATTTCTGAAAGGGTCAAAGAATAAATTTGAAAACAAAAACTCTATAGATTATTTGTTAGGACAATATCCTAATGAAGAAATATAGAGTATGGCCTCGAACTTGAATAATTTTCATTTCACAATTAAAGGTCGAAAAAAACATAATTTTTATTTTTAATAAAAATTATATCAAACTTGTATAAAAAATTAAATTTTTTGTATGAAAGCTATTCGTTCATCCAAAAGAGCATTTGTTTTGACTCAAACAATGACTCGGAAAAATGAGTGTGTCAATGAAGATTTTTGTTGATCACCCTGATTTTTGGTGGTTTGTCTCAATACAGCGGCATTGAAGTTAAAATGTTAAAAAAATGCTTACGGTTTTGAAATATACAGATGTTAAGCTTCCATTTGAGTATAATAATGAACATATTTTTTTTAGTTTAGTGCCTCTAGTTTTTTCAACAGCTAATTGATTCCTTTTTTCTGATTTGCGTGTTATTAAAAAAAAAAATAAAAGGGATTAAACTGAAAATGAAAAATTTTTAAATTTCTTTCAGTACAGTTTCTATTGTACACAACTTAACTTCCGTAGATTTCAAAACTATAAAAAGCTATTAATATTTTAATTTCGATTACATGGTATCGACCCAAAACTTCTAAAAACAGAGCGTTCAATGAAAGCCGAAAAGTTAAAATATCTCAGAAACTAACCGTTCGATTTAAAACTTTTTGCCATATGTGTGATCAGCAAAAATTAAAGTTTGTCAGATAGTGTAATTGTTGTCAGTATTAAAGAAGTAATAATTTATAAGTTATAATTGTTAATTTAAAAATGAATCAAGTCATCTATTAAACCATATTAAATGTTGTAAAGGTATTCATGCATTATTACCGTTAACATCAAACAAATTATATTAATATTCGTTTTTCTGAATTATTACCAATGAAAATGGTAATAAAATCAAAAAGTTTAAAATAAAATTATGTATGTTGTTATAATGAGAAATTGCATCACAAAAAAAAAAACATAAATTACAAGGCAGAAATGAAAATATAAAATAAAAATGTTATTTTAAAATAAAAAGTAGAACATACATACAAATATGCATGTTCTAGCATGTTTATTTTAATAATGAATGTCTTGCAATTAACTACCAATAGTATTCAGCAATAAAAAAAAAATATTTATTTGCATACAAAATAAATATTGTTAACAAAAACGATTGTTTGCCTAGTGAAAAGAGAATAATTGTACGGCATGTGGACAAATAGCTAAGGATATATGTAAACGATAGAGAGTGGCATGATAAGGATGCTACAAATAAAATTAAATCTCCTTAGCGTAAGATAAAATCATAAACTAGATCAGTGGTTCCCACCAACTTTTGCTTCCCGGACCACTTAAGACACCTAAATTGGCTCACGGACCTCCAAAATTTTTGCATATAGTAAAAAAAAAATCGTTATAATCAAATGATTCGTATTTACTGAATAAAATTTCATAATAAATTTTTGTTGTCCACAAAGGGGAACAGTTCTTTAAATATAATTTACACACTCAAAAAAAAAGTATAACTTTTTGTTAAGGTCAAAATGTCTTTAAATTAAGGGCATATAATTTTCTTTAATTCAACATTTGCGTATTAATAGAAAGTATTTTCGTCTTGTTTGATAAAATATACTCAATTGAAGTATGAAACTTCCTTAAAACAAATATAGATTTACATATTTTGAAGAAATGTTTACTTTTATTTAGAAAAAATGTAGTTCCTTTGAAGAAATTTTACACTTTATTACAAAAAATACAAAATTTTTAAATATATTAAAGACAATTTTACTTAAAATAAAGAAAAATACATTCTGTTTTACTGACAATTTTACTATACCCAAATATATTTTACTGAGTTGGAGTATATTTTTTCCTTAAAACTTGGGAAATTATTAGGAAGTATTTTCCTCTTGTTTGATAAAATATACTCAATTAAAGTATGAAACTTCCTTAAAATAAAGAAAGATTTACATATTTTGAAGAAATTTTACGCTTTATTACAAAAAAATACAAAATTTTTAAATATATTAAAGACAATTTAACTTAAAATAAAGAAAAAATACATTCTGTTTTACTAACAATTTTACTATACCCAAATATATTTATACTTATTTTTGGTAAAAATAAATAAAATTTTATATCCTAAATTTAAGGAAAAAAGTAAACATTTTTTAAGAAAATTTGGCTTTGGAGCTAAATCATTCCTATTATTTACTCAATTTAAGTAAAATTTCTTTCATCCGAAACAACTTTTTTTTTTTGAGTGCATTACTTAACCCAGAGCAATGTCAAATTATACCAGTTCCAAAGAAGTGTCTGCTTTAACCAGTCCCGGGATATGTCCTTTATTTACAATTGACTTCTTATTGCCTGTAGGGTATTAACACAATATTATAATTGTCATATAAATGTATATTCTTTCTATAGAGTTGTGTTGCACTCATACATATACAGTGTATATATTATATACACTGAATGATATTTATGCATAACTGAACAATAACAATATTACACTTATAAAATGTTTAATTTGTCTGTAATTAACTCAATTAAAAATCACAGAAAATAAAAAATTGATTTCATCATTATAGTTTATTTAACAAATTTTATATTTTTACAAAATATACAAAAAAAAAAAATTAATTTAAATTAACGGAACTTATAATCAATGCATTTAATTATGTTAACAAAAAAAAAAAAATATTCATTGAAATTCCTTTTTCATTTACGCGTTTGTTTAATAAATAAAAACAAATCATTTCATTCATTCATTCATTACTAACAAATTCAATATCGTAATATTTAGTTACATGCTGGCTGGCATCCAAGCCTTTCTCCTCTTTTTGGTAGCTGTTTATTAAATTTTGTTACTGTTGTTATTGCCATTGCTATTTTATTATAGACATGTGTCAATAATTGTCATTTATTTAAGTTTTTCTCGATTTATCGCTATTTTAGTTTTGGTGGTAGTAAAGTTTTTTTTTGTTTCTCATTGCCTATGAATGATTGTTTTGATGTTAACATTTTGTATAGATTTTGTAGCAATTTTTCTTTATTAAATATTGTCAATTTAAAAATTTTCTTGTTTTCTTGCCAAAGTCAATATACAATGTTTGCAAAATATTTATACATACAAAAATGTAATATTCAAGTCATAGATAGACTGAATTTTAGCGAATATGTGGGATTTCTATATCACAAATATTGATTATAAAATTCCAGTCATATAGAGAATGTTGAGAGGAAAAATTTTGAATACGCATTTAAAAAAAATTGTTGTATGACCTTTAATTAAGAATTTTTTATTTTTCTAAAATTTTTAAATTGTTAATAAATCTTGTCAGAACAAATACAATTGTACCTAAAATTAATATTTCATTTATTCAGCCATTTCTAGATTATAGAGATAACACATCAGCGAAAGTGACACACTTAATGGATCTGCTTTCTCCGTGAATGCAATAACATTTAAAATAACTTATCTCATTATCGAAAAACTGTTCCGTTTCAAACCAGTAATCAACATTGTTATGTTGACATAAGATATCAAAATTTATTTCTCTGCTAAAAATTTGTTCATCGATTGTATAACATTTTTGAAAAACTGACCGATTGTTTAAATACACAAAGTCTAAAATATTTCAAAATTTATTCCGTTTTCACTCAAAACATAAATAATGGCTGGTTTTTATTGAACTTCTACTACACTTATAAAAATTACACTTTCAGGGTTGCCATAAACCAATTTTAAATAAAGGTCAAAAACTTCACTTTAACAAATAAACAAAAATCAACAAAGTCGAAGGTTCCTTAATTCCGGCGTTTTGTCCCTTATGCTTTCCGCAAACATTTTTTTGAACAATTTTATATTTTCACAGTCTTTTTGAGTTATTCTTTCCGAGGATATTTTACAGCGGAAATTATTTTTGTTATATTTCTTTTAAGCTGAATTTATACTTCAACTTACCAATTCAAAAAAAAAGTAGAAAAAATCGGGGACCACTATTTAAATCTGAAGCGTGTTGATCCATAAGCTTCCCTATGAGGAATGCGGAGTCAATTGACCTGAATGTGACTGGTTAAAGATGGAATCATCACAGGACTGGTATAATTTAATACTGAAGTGGGTTAAGCAGTGTCAACTGTCCTAAAATTACCAATCCTGTGACTGGTAAAGGGAGGACATACCACTTAACCAGAATGCTTATTAACAAGAAAAACGCAGTTGGCCAGAATTTTACCCATTGGATGCTGTTTAGTTTTCGTTTATTTTTATGCCCATCTTTATGCCCATCTTTGGTTAGTCTTGTGGCATGCCACTATGTGGTTTAAAGCCGGACTAATGACCCCCTCCTATGACAAGCCCATGTTAAAGTTGCCAGTTGTTTACATAGGGTAGGTTTTAGCAGAGGACCGGTCTCTGGCACGAAGGGACCGATCCTGTGGTACACGCAGGACCGGTCCCATTCCCCATAGGGTTATTTTTACTAGCAAACGTTTTTTTCTCGTTTTTATTTGCAATTTTGTATTTTTGTTTATTTTTTCCGAGCATAATTTTAATACTTCTACTCGTGACAACAATGGAGACCAAGAGGCAGATCTTTGTAATTTTTTCCCATATGGGTACTATCCTCAAATATTTTTTCGATACCTTTTTTTTTTTTTGGATATCTTGTATTTTCTTGTATTTTTTTCGCGGAATGTTTACAACACA
Source organism: Delia radicum (assembly GCA_021234595.1). NCBI lineage: Eukaryota > Metazoa > Arthropoda > Insecta > Diptera > Anthomyiidae > Delia > Delia radicum. Next base: position 5,990,605 of record CM037855.1, on the reverse strand, counting down.
CTGCTAAATAACCGAAAATCAATAAAATCGCTAGTGTCGGCTACCGCGATTTTTTCCACAAACTTATTTTGACCATCTTTTTTATGAAATATATTCTGCAGGATACTTCACATTTTAACCGAATAACTTTAAACCAAAAAATCGGAGTCTGTTGTGGAAATCTTGATCGTTTCATTCTGTTTTTCGCCTTTTGCTTTTCACGTTTTGTATTCGATAACATTTATTCCGTTTTTAAACAATTATGTAATCTAATGTTAAATAAAAAATTATTTTTTTTATTTAGTAGTAGTTTTACTAAATCTGTATTTTTATACAAAAATTAATTATTTTTAGACCTAATTTTAGCAAAACGTGTCTGTAATTATTAGTAATTTGAAAGTAGCAGAAAAAATTGATAAACTTTACTAAAATTTTTAGTAAATACTCAGTGGAAATCGATTTGCAAAAATCAGCCAATTTCTTTACTAAAAAACCTGCAATTTTCCAATGTTTGCTAATGTGGGCTGTTGGCTAAAGTAGACATTTAGTTTTATTTGTGCTACAGCACAAAAATTTAATAACAAAAGAGTTGTACAGAGTTTTTCAAGTCGGATTTTCGTAAATGGTAAGAGTTTAATTCACAATTCTAATGTATATATAACATAAACCAAATGAAGTGCCACATAAGCTACCATACGCACTTTAATGTAAATATTTTTTTATTTTTTTTATATAAAGAGAAGCAACACTCAGGAAATTCTTCCTATCAATTAATGTGTTGCTTTCTTTGGAAAGGGGATATTGGAGAGATGAAAGGTGGTGAGAGATGAAGGGCTTCAAACATGGCAACACTGTAATTGCGCGAGTAGATTAGTCTTAGAACAGTTGTTGCTCGCCACCTGATGTAGAGTTGGCGAATTTATTGAAGCTTTTTGTTTCATAGCCCTGATTCATTATTTTACTTCGGCGGGGTTAAGTGCTATGGGAACACCGAAGGTGGGCACAGCGATACATATAAGTGATAGAAAACTCATACATATTATTTTTCTAAATTGATGTTGTCGTCACCGGGAATCGAACCCGGTACCATCTGTGTACAGTCCAACGCGCTTACCATTACACCGCAACGCCCACACTAAAAGTCCAAATGCACTAAAAATATACAATAAAAACTACAAAAAACATACATAAACCATAAAAAATATGCAAATAGTATATTAAACCGCAAGTCGATGCCATTTTGCCGCAAATTTTTCGATTCGGAAAAATATTTGTATCGAAATTGGGCTACTGACTGCAAACATGCATTTGTTCAAATGTCGCTGCCCTGGCAGTAACTAAAACTTTTACATGAATTTGTTTGAAATTTATAAATATGCATTAAACAGGCCTATTCATTGATCTTTTAACATCTCTGTACACTATTACACATTATTTAATTTTTTTTTCCAAATATTAAAAACCACACTTGTTATATTTTCATAAACCGGCTATTTTCTCAAACATTTAGCTAAACACTATAGACCAAAAACTAAAGCGCGTCCTACAATGTCATTAAACTTTAACAAGTGATATCTTAAAAATATATTGAATTTAAGTAAAACCAAAAAAAAAAAAATCATTACAAAATACTGTAAAGCCATTGAACGCTGAACGTTAATAGAGAAAAGAGAAGCAGCCAGTAAAAAGAAAACCGGAATATTGATAACCAAAAAAAAAAAAAAACGCAATCAAAGGAATTTCAATGTTTGCCTTAATAGTTACAAAGACATGATTGGATTGTTACTACAAGTAGATGAATAGTAAAGTAGCAACGCAACATGTCTCTAGTACATAACATTAAGAGTCTCTCTACTACTAAGGCTATTTGAAGCAAAACTTTATATTAAATTTGGTCAACATGGCTTGAAATATTACAACTTGTTTTCCAATTTTCCACATTACACTCGTAGTAGTATAAGCATTTCCCTTTCATTTGCCAATATTGTTTGCATATTAAACAAGTAAATATCCAGCATATAGGCCTTGAAAATTTTAATTTGAACATGCATAGGGTATGTTAATATTTAATATCAGCAATTTATTTAATAATAGTAATTTGGTTATATATAAAACAGGTAATTTTTTTTCTCCTTTCATTCGTTTGTGGTTTATAAAATGCAAAGAAATTAATTTATTAAAATAAAAAAAAAAACATCCATAGAAAAGTTTAAGGTTGTTTGAGGGTTTCTTATCCTTTGTAATACTTTTTTAAAAACAGGAAATTGTTTCGATAAAAATTTTAACAAGTTTGTATTTTTTTTCTTAAAGAACGACTAAATTCAATAGAAAAAGTTTTATTATTTAAAATCCCGTTAAAAGAACTATTTTTTGAAATTGGAAAAGAGTGAAAAAAAACAAATACAAATAAACATAAAATAAACCTTTAAAACTAACTTTATACAGAAAACAAATAACAAAATATTAGAAGAAAAATAAATACTTTAGTTTTTAATCCATTAAGAGCCCAGTATAGAAAAGCATAACCATATGAGTGGCTACATAAATAAATATTTGGTAATTGCAATTACTTACAATTGTTATTACAAATCTCATTACTTTTATAAGGGGATGTAGCTCAAAATAATGACATATCATTATGCTTACCAGTATGGACAAAAATAATGAATCTAAAAATATCACTGGGGTGTAGAAAAGCTTCGCCAGGCCGTCAAGGGAGAAACTTTTCTCCTTTCGTCAATCGCCTTTCAAATTTCCAAAATCTCGTCTAAAACTTTACAGTGCCTAGCTTTAATGTCCAGGCCGCTTCCCCATAGAAATTTTAAAAAATCCTGTCAAGTTCCTCGCTTTAGCGGTTTGCCTGAATTTCAAATATCTCGCTTTAATAGTTTGGCCAGGCTGCCAAGAAAGTCACTCTTCCCCTTTTGCCCCTCAGCGTGTAAAATTCCAAAAATCCCTTCTTGGCGGACATCTATGCTGGACAAGCTTACATACCAAGTTTTAAGTTCCTAGCTCAAGTGGTATAGGCAGGGCGATGTTGAGTCAGTGAGTTCAATAATTTCACTGAATTTAGAAAATGCTAGAAATTTGTCTATAACTACATTTTTTTTTAATGAAAAATCTGAAAAAATTTTTTTTTTTTTTAATTTTACAAATTCTATATTTTTAGTGTAAAAGAAAACTAAATTTATCTAACACTGCAGCCACACGATCAAGATTTTCTTGATAGTCTTTTACATATACTGTTTGCCAAAATATGTAAAAATTGACAACTGTGACGTAGGCTGCACGCAAGTTGAAAGTAATTTAATTTTTTGTGAAAGGAAAAACAAAAATAACTTCAAAAGAATTGTAATCAGCTGTTTTCTTGAACGTGAATTGATACACTCCACTTGAAAGAGAAATCTGAAGCAAGTTCGTTTCAATTTTGGAAAGTGTGACTGTATTGATAAAAAAGTGTGAGTGTATTAAAACTTTTTTACCAATACTCTACAACACTCAAGTAAGAGGTCTTTGGAAAGAAATCATCATATGTATAAACTGTTTATAAGGGCAATACAGTTGAGATATTTCTTAACAAAGTCCGATTTTGATCAGCCCTTATAACCGAAAAAGGGGCGTTTGGTGTATCTCATAAACTAACAAAGCTAGAATCCTGAAATTTGGCACGTATCTTCATTTAATGACCATATCAAAATCAAATACAGAATTTTTGATTATTAAAAGTTTTTAGTTTTAAAAATGGGCTGAGAAACCTATTTCTTTCTAATTTAAGGACCCCTAACAAGAATCTGAAGTCTAAATCCAAAGGGTTAGATGCTTTTCTATCAATTCAGAAAGTTTCATCGTGTAACTCCTATTAGTTTTGGAGAACATATTCGTTGAATATTTCTTTCTGCATGACGTATAATGAATTTGGTTATATGTATTATTTATTGTTTATACGCCAAGTAGCTTTTATAAAGAAATTTTTAGCTATTTATGAAGGGCCATATTCAATGAATATTTTCTCCAAAACTAATACAGTTACACTATGAAACTTTCTGGATCATCTTTCTGACTCCTTCCAATTACGCGCGGTGGGCAAAAACGCTAATTTGGAGTCCCTTTCACTACAGAACAAAAATGGATGAATTTATATGAAATTTGAATTCGGCATTCGCTTCTACGCCAAAAATATTAAAAGAAACCTTTTGTCCAGTTTTTAAACTGCACCGTTTAGGCAATAGAGTGGACGGAAAAATCTTTTTTCTCCAAAAACTTTTAAAAATGTATTACCAACTGAGAATAAATGCTACACAAATTTCAATGTTTCGCGAACCGCTAAAAAGTTATTAAAGTATCGATTTTGTAAAAAATGATTAAAATATAATTGTTTAACACACACTACACACATTTTCGATATATCGTGGCCCGTGAAAAAGTTGTTAATCAATAAAATTTTGCATTTTAGTACAAACTAATTTTTGAAAACTTAATAACTTTTTACTAGGTTAGCGTAAAGCGAAAATGTTTGCATCAGTTGTCTCCACTAAAAATTATTTTTGCTTGTATGTCATCAAAAAATACTTTTATAAGTTTTTTGAAAAAATTTGATTTTTTTCGAACACTCTTTTTCCTAAATGATGCTCATAAACAAAGGGCAAAAAGCCCTTTTAAAATAAATATCCAAAGGTCTTTTGCTCTGTAGGAAAAGTGAAACTAACTCAACGTTTTTAGCTGCAGCGCCATGTGGAAGGAGTTGGAATTAAAAAAAAAAAAATAATGACGCTATTTTTTGAGTTTATGCAATAATATTTTAAAAAGTGCTGATATCTTTAAAATAAAAAAATGTTATACTTCTCCGACGAACTCTATTATTTATATAGTCAATGGTAAAATTTTGTTTAAGACTTCTTTTAAACGGTTTCTTAAGCGGTTAAACAGTTTCAAAGTGTATGAATTTCACAGGAATCGTTTTTCTTTTCATTTATATAATACAACTCAAAGCTATATAACTTCAATGAAAAGCAAATAGTTGACTCTATTTTTCAATAAACATACAAACATTCGCTGTAACATTCCCTTTTTGCCAAAGTTAACTCGAAATATCATTGAAAACATACAACAATTTCTGTTATTGAGTCTTGACGAAAAAAAGTTTTAAAAAAAGAAGCAACTTCTTTAACTTTAGCTGAGTTTGTTATCAAAATGAGTAACAAGATGTTTATAATGTCATCGTCATATTCTTTTCGCTTATTTCAGTGAATGACTGAAGCACTGACTGATCGAATGAATGAAAATCGTCAATATTTGTATGTTTGTTAATGTTATTTTTGTTGTGTGGGTGTGTGTATAAAATCTGAAAATTGAATTGCATTTTACGGAAATTGATATTTGTAAGACACAAGTATTTGGAAAAAAAAAACTATAAACCATCAGCAAGAGTAACAAACATACGTAGATACTTCTGCAACCCAGCATAATTTAATGATACTTAAGTTTTATTTTTCAAACTAGTTTTTTCCTTGCTAACATAAAATAGATTTCTGAAGTTTGTTTTGTATCATGCTAAATTTTGCTGGGTATATCCTTATATATACTCCTACTACAAATATTGTAAATTTCCACTTTTGATAAGTAAGTTTAAGTTTAAATACAAACATTAAGAATGATTTATATATATTATTATTTGGGTCCGCCAAATAACTTTTTTTTTTGAAAATGCTATAAAAAAACTACTGAATATTTTCTCAAATTTCTTTTTTTATTTGAAAGTACAATCCTTCCGGTTAATAATGGAAAATAATTTCATTCAAATGGCTGCCTCGGCTGGCCATGCAGTAGTCTACACGATCGGTCCAATTTTTAAGCACATTATCGATTGTGTGCAGCTGTATTTCACCAATGGCTTCACGCCCACTTAGGCCCACTTAGCGAAGCGAAAACGCATTGGATGGTCAGTTGGCTTCAACTCCTGAACCAATTGGACTTTGTATGGCGTCATACCAAGGTCTTTATGCAAATTCGTCTCAATGATGTCTCCGAAATGTCTCCGTACGCAATTTTCGCACACATTCTGCAACATTACCATGATTTTCAAAGTAATGTCGCAATATTTCCCAGCGTTGTTCAAGCGTATACACAACCATATTCGTTCAGCGGAAGGATAAAACTAATTATCTGTCAAATCAGACATGAGCTAAGTGTTACCATTCACGAAATAAGCACTAGTTAAAAAAAAAAACGTTAGATGGCGGACCCTTTATAATCTACTTAACTTTTATTGCAAAAATTGAAAAATATAGTAAATTTAAAATAAAATTGTTGTGCGTAAGTGTTTGATAATATCTTAAGATGTTTGTTGTTCAAAAGATACTTTATGGTCTTTTGTATGAAAATAGTTGAAGAATGCAGGTATAACTAATCAAAATAAAGTTACTGGCAAACCTTATTAACTAATAAGGAAGCTACACAGTGAAGAATACGCAGATTTTAACGTATTTTCTTAAGGCGTGCAATCGCAAGTTTAAGGGTTAAAAAGTACAATATTTTTGTATGGAAATATGTCGAAAATTTCAAAATTTAATTTTTTTTGGACGTAGTATTAAAGTACTCGAGAAAACAACAATTTCTATACAAAAATTGGCTATGTTGTGGGCCAGGGTTGCCACTTATTTGAAATATTTAAAATATGGGTTATAAAAGCTCTTCTAGACAAGTCGTGTTAAAGCCAAATGATTACGAAAATTTAAAAAACCCCAGACACCCCACCGATAAAATTAAATAACCATTAGTATACGAGTATGTTAATTTGAATTCAGCCTAAAAATTACCCAATTAAAAAAAACGTTGAATTGGATAATTTTGATCCCACTGTTAAGCGCCTAAAGTTGAGATTGCTCACCTAAAAAACAAAAATACGTACCCAATGTAGAAAGGCATTACCATGTAAGTGGTTGTATAAGTACAAATTTGGTAATATCAAATACTTACAATTATCATTACAAATCTCAATACAAATCTTAATACTTTTATTTGAGGATGTCGCATAATGACCTATCGTTACTAAACACCTTACAAAAAATCCAAAATTATGTGGTTACCTATATGCTTACCAGTATGGTACCAGTAATGAGTACTTTAGAGATATCTTATTGGAATGCTGAATGTCGTTGGAACAAAATAAGAGATTTTGTTTAAAGTTTAAGCTCCATTTTTACTTTGTGTGTACAATCAACGGGTTCTTTGAAATTGTGCTCATTACAGAATATTTATTTTTTGAAATTTTACGAAATTTTATCTCTAACGATTTCTTGTTTCCAAACCGTACCTGCGCTCAAAAAATAGCTTCACATAAAATTTTGGAAATTTGTTTTTTTTATCGAAATTTATTTATTTTTTATTTTTTTCATGACCAATTTAAAATACCCCGCCTGGGGGCGGGCTTGCCGGTTAGAGGGTTAAACAACAAAATTGTAATATTTACGTCTAGATAGGCAACATTTGATATTTGCAAAAAAATTAAAGCACTATTAATTAATTCAGTACCCCGCTTTTAAAACATTTCTTCAATTGACGAATCTCAGATTTAATTTTACGCAGTATTAAAGTACTCGAGAGGACAACATTTTAATATCCATAGTGCCTGTGGTGTGAAGTTCACACTGTAAACCCTGCGCTGAAACTTCTGTTAAATAATTAAAATACTCGTATTTAATTTAAGATCTTCGAAAAAAACTCAAACAAAATTGAAAAAGTCCAGACACCCTTCCATTAAAATTAAATAAGCCTTGTTATATTAGTTATTTAAAAAAAATTCGACATCTGCCTCTTATTTCTCAAGGTTTTTTTTTAATTAAAAGAACCTATGGACAGAGTTAGTTGTGGTGTAATGGTTAGCGCGTTGGACTGTTACACGGATGGTCTTCGGGAAAAAAACTCAAACAAAATTGAAAAAAGTCCAGACACCCTTGCATTAAAATTAAATAAGCCTTGTTATATTAGTTATTTAAAAAAATTTCGACATCTGCCTCTTATTTCTCAAGGTTTTTTTTTTAATTAAAAGAACCTATGGACAGAGTTAGTTGTGGTGTAAAGGTTAGCGCGTTGGACTGTTACACGGATGGTCCCGGGTTCGATTCCCGGTGACGACAACATCAATTTAGAAAAATTAATACGTATGAGTTTTCTATCACTTATATGTATCGCTGCGCCCACCTTCGGTGTTCCCATAGCACTTAACCCCACCGAAGTAAAATAATGAGTCAGGGCTATGAAACAAAAAGCTTCAATAAATTCGCCAACTCTACATCATGTGGGGAGCAACAACTGTTCTAAGACTTATCCTCTCGCGCAATTACAGTGTTGCTATGTTTGAAGCCCTTCATCTGTCACCAGCTTTCATCTCTTCACTATCCCCTTTCCAAAGAAGGCAACACATTAATTAATAGGAAGAATTTCCTGAGTGTTGCTCCTCTTCTTAAAACAAAAAAAAAAAAAAAAAAAAAAAACAAAAAAACTATTGAAGGCAAAGTTTTACGATTATCCTTATCTAAAGAATTGATGGCCATTTAAAAGTCTTGTAAGTTTCAAATAACAAAATTACTTGAAACTTACAAGAGCTTTTTCATTCATTTTATTTTTTCTCTCATAGTTCCAAAATTTTGGATCCAAACCAATACAAAATGGAGTCACTGGACTTTGGGAGTACATTCACTTAAAAAAGAATTTTCATAATCTGTGTAATTTTATACAGTTTAAGGTATACCAAGTTGGCTCCAGTGCACCAATAACGGGTCACAAACTTATGAAGAATTGACGTAAATTTTTTCAACTAAAAAATTTAATGAATTTTTTAAAATTTGTATAAATTTTTTTAAAATTTTATAGTTTTATTTAAAAATTTTGCGAAATTGTATTATTTTTCCCCATTTTTATCTTATGATTGTAGAGTGAAATTTTACGAAAGACTTTTAATTTTAACAACATTTTTGATAACCCCAAAAAGCATTCCCATATAAAATTCTTCATTTTGCGAACTTAAAGTGTTTAACATGATTTCATGCAAATAAGTCGCCCTAGACCCATTTAAATACCACAAAACCATCAAAAAAGTGGGTGTTTTCCAAAATAATCGCGGTTTTGTTTTTGAGTTCCAATATATGACAAAACATTTTTTGAGTGTGTAATGACAAAAATTACCAATGAAATTTTTACCAACATAAACAAATATTTTCTATCGTCTTTCTATTATATTAGTTTTATTGAAGTTATTGTTTAGTTCCCATTTTTTTTTATATATATATACAACACATTAGTTTTATTAGTTAAGTTTTCTTCCCTATGAATTACTGGTATTTAAAAAAAAAAGAAAGAATAGAATAAATGTATTTAATGTATCTTTAGCGCCATCTAGTATTCAATAGTATAGTTAAAAGTAGTAGCTGTACAAAAATACGACACTGTTGAGATGTATAATTAGTGTCATACGTTGCAGCTGTGTACGCCACGTCATCTGTATGTTTTGTTTATCTTGTTTAGTTGTATGTACGAGTGTGTATACATGTGTCGCTAGCAAAATCATATAAAAGGCGGTGTTGTTACGAGAAGAAAGTTAGTTAGCCAGTAGACGCCCACGAGGTAAGAACTATTATTGGAGGAGTTTAAAAATTCCATAAATAAATAAATTCAGATTTTTGTGGTCATTTATCGGTTTGCTATTATTTATGGTGGAGTTACCGAATTCCAACAATAAATTTTAGTAAGGAGTTGATAAATTCCCTAAATGGACAAAAAAATCTGTTTTTATGTAACCTTCTGTCATCTTGGTGTGTAATCGTATTTTTTTCTCTTTCTTCGAGTTTTTACTCTAGAGAAACCTGAGGTAAAAACCTTAGATCTTTCTCCATAGTAGTTTTATTATACCGCGAGTAAATTTATTCTCTTCGGGTCGACTTGTGAGAGAGCCGAAGTTGCAACTTGTGACTTTTGGTTCTCGTGTTCGTAATTCCTTCGAGTTTGACTCTAGAGAAACCTGAGGTAAAAACCTTAGATCTTTCTCCATAGTAGTTTTATTATACCGCGAGTAAATTTATTCTCTTCGGGTCGACTTGTGAGAGAGCCGAAGTTGTAATTTGGGATTTTTGGTTCTCGTGTTCGTAATTTCTTCGAGTTGTTACTCTAGAGAAACCTGAGGTAAAAACCTTAGATCTTTCTCCGTACTATTTATTATTGTATCGTGATCAATTCTATCCTTTCGGGTCGGTCTCGAGAAAGCCGAGGTTTAAACTTTGGATTTTTCTCGATTCTTTCCCGTGCTCGTGACTTCTTCGAGTTGTTACTCTAGAGGAACCTGAGGTAAAAACCTTAGACCTTCCCCAATCGCGTTAATTGTAGTCCTCGCGTTTATTAAATAAAAAAAAAAAATCTTAGGTCGGGTTATCTGTTTATTTTATAAGTGAGGTAACGTGAATACTGACCGGACATCGGGACCCGGCTGCGATCTAGGGAGTTTAGAAACATTGCCTACTACATATTCATTATCCAATTCTACTGGCTAAAGTGTACCGGAACTCGTGGTTCGTGTGTCGTTTGTCGTCGTGTGTCGTCACATAAAATTAAGTATATAGAATAAGAAACAAACAAAATACTACAAAGATTAATCTTAAATAAAACATATAAATAAAAAGGAAAAACATATACAAAACAAAATAATAAAAGAATTGTGTTCTCTTTTTAAAAGAAAAAAAAATAGTTTGTAACGAACCCTTTACGACGCTGAGCTACCCCAGCCTCTTGCGAAAAACGCATCGTTACAATGGCGCCCGAGCAGGGACTTAAATAAACTGTTAAAAAAAAAAAAAAAAAAAAAAAAAGAGACAAAGAAAAAAAAGAGACAAAAAAAAGAAAAAGAGACAAAAAAAAAAAAAAAACTAAAAGTTACAAACAAATCAGTGAACGTATGGGATTGTCTGTTAAAAAAAAAAAAAAGGAGAAAAAAAAAAACTAAAAGTTACAAAGAAATCAGTGAAAGTGCGGGATTGTCTATGAAAAATTTTTACGAACATATCCGATTAAAAATGTTAAAGTCGGCGTGGGCATATACTCTAAAAAGGGACGATTTAGTGACATATTTAACGGAGTTCGAATTAAATTCCACAGGAAATGTGGACGAACTCAGAAAACGGTTTGGGAAGTTTTTAGGAACAGAACATGACCCGGCCCGACTTCAACGGCTTTTCGAATTACAAACAAAGCATGAGGGCATTACGGCACCACCGTCACCGAAGATAACCTTGCAGTTGCCGAAAGATGGAATCGGTAACCAATCTACAACACCCGTGAAAAGTGAAACTCACCAACAGCTAGAAGATTCATCAATTGTCATACCGTCTAAAAATACATTGCCAGAAAATAAGGTAATCGTCATAGACCAGGTAAGAAAATGGGGTTTGAAATATGATGGTGGTCGCGATCCTTTGGGATTCATAGAACGGCTTGAAGAATTATCAGGGATGTATGGCATCAATCTTGATGAGCTACCGCGGATAATGCCAGAATTCTTTCGCGACAGAGCCCTTACCTGGTTTAGAAACAATAATAAACATTGGCTAGCGTGGAAATCGTTCAAATTCGATTTTTGTAAATTTTTTCTCCCTCCACGATACTTTGAAAGGTTAGAGGATGAAATTCGCAAACGCATTCAACGCCCCCGGGAAAATTTTAAAGATTACGTCCTTTCGTTACAAAGCCTTATGCGACATACCAGTCTTACCGAGGACCAAAGGCTCGAAAGAATTTTCTGCAACGCCCAGTCAAATTACCAATGGTATATCCGAAGGAGGGATTTTTCATCATTGAGTGATCTAATTTCACTAGCCGATGAGTTAGAAAGTATTCCCAATGCTCCTCAACAAGGCCGGGGGGAATACCACCGTATGCTTTCGGGTCCAAATAACAACTTTGTTTGCGTAGAGTGTGGACGCCGAGGGGTTCGTAGTGAAGATTGTTGCGTTAACCAATCGGGGAATTCCCACCGAGGCGAAACCTTTTTAAAATGCGAAGAACTCAGATTAACTGCAACTTTGCTTATTGAGAAGAAAATGGTTACTGCCACAATCGATACTGGAGCAACCCGTAGTTTTATTAAGCCAGATTTTGTCACACAACTAAAGAACCCTACCTATGTTCAAGAAGACGTTGAGGTGGTTTTAGCTGATGGATCTCATAAAATTCTTACTAACAGCACAAAATTCACTGTAACCCTGGGAAATGTTACCGCCAGATGCACATTCCTTGTTCTACCCGAATCAACCGAAAATATGATCCTGGGCTTAGATTTTCTACGAAGATTTAACACTACTATCAAGTGCGCCGGTCTAAGTTTGACTTGTGAACCTGAATATCCAAGGACAGGGAAATGCATGGTCATCGTAGAGCCCTTCTCCAACAATGCTGAAGAGGTGAGTGGAAAAGATATAATTTATAATATCCCTAAAGATCCGACCTTTCCCAGGGAAACCCTTAACCAACGGACTGTAACGGAAAATACGACCAACGAACAACAAAGGGTCGAACGATTCCTAAGGAATGAATTGGAAAAATTTCAGAATCTTCAGGGTTTATCCCATATTGCTACTCACAAAATTGTCATGAAGGATGACCGTCCCATAAAAATACGTTACGCCCAAAGAAATCCAGCAATGCAGGCCATAATCGATGAGGAAATTAACAAACTAATTGTCCGGGGATGTATTGAACCATCTTGTAGCCCATATAGTTTCCCTATAACCTTAGCAAAAAAGAAAAATGGTACTTGGAGAACGTGTGTAGATTTCCGCCAGTTAAATCTTAGATCCGTGCCAGATGCTTACCCTCTACCCCGTATTGATACAATCCTTAATAGACTTCGGGATGCCAAATATGTCAGTAGTTTGGACCTCAAGGATGGATATTGGCAAATCCCGTTGGACAAGGACAGTAGAAAGTATACCGCCTTCGCCGTTACTGGTCGAGGTTTGTACCAATGGCGTGTAATGCCATTTGGCTTACACTCGGCTCCCGCAACCTTCCAAAGAGCTTTAGATAGTGTGATAGGACCCGATATGGAACCCCATGCCTTTGCCTACCTGGATGACATAATCGTTATTGGAAAGACTTTAGCTGAGCACCTAGCTAATTTAAAAGAAGTCTTTCGCAGGCTGAGAGCCGCAAACCTTAAAATTAATCCCGATAAATGTGAATTTCTTAAGCGTGAAACCAAATACCTGGGTCACGTTGTGAGCGGAGATGGCATAAAAACGGACCCTGATAAAGTTTGCCGCGATTTCGAAGATGCAACCGCCAAAAACTGTGAAGGAGGTCCGGCGTTTTCTAGGAGTTGCATCATGGTATAGACGCTTTGTTTCCGAATTTGCAACAATTTCACAACCATTAACTCAACTTCTAAAGAAAGGTAAACATTTTAAATGGGGAGCAGATCAGCAAGCTGCGTTTGAATTATTGAAGGCCAAATTAACCGAAGCACCAGTGTTGGCCTGTCCTGATTTCACAAAAACGTTCACCCTTCAGACAGATGCAAGCGATTATGGTCTTGGAGCAGTCCTGACTCAGGAACTTGAGGGAGCTGAAAGAGTCATCGCCTACGCCAGCCGGCATTTGAACAAAGCCGAAAAAAATTACTCAGCTACTGAAAAGGAATGCCTGGCGATTATTTGGGGCATAAGAAAAATGAGGCCATATTTAGAGGGTTACCAGTTTATCGTGTTGACCGATCATTTATCACTGAAATGGCTTAATTCTATTGAAAGTCCCACAGGAAGATTGGCCAGATGGGCGTTAGAATTACAACAATTTAACTTTACGGTTCAATATAGAAAGGGGAAACATAATGTAGTTGCCGACGCTCTATCTCGCCAGCCATTAGAAACTCTTAACATTGTCAACGTACAGCCCACAACCACAAAATGCCCCTGGTTACAAAAGCGAATGGAAGAGGTACGGAAGAATCCGGAGAAATATTCCGATTATACGATAGTCGAAAATCAACTCTATCGGCATTTTCCTCGTCATTTAAATGACGATGACTGCACTCCGTGGAAGCTGTGTGTGGCAGAATCATTGCGAAATCGTGTTTTGGAGGAAAATCACGATAGTGCTGCCGCCGGACATCTGGGTATAAGAAAAACAATTGCCAAAATTGCAAATCGTTACTATTGGCCCGGTATGTTTCGTGATGTAAGCCGATTCGTCCGCCGTTGTGGTTCATGTCAACGGTTTAAAGTAAGCCAACAACTGCCGGCTGGAGAGATGTTAACACGGGTACCGGAGGAACCATGGGCCACCATATGTGCTGATTTTGTGGGTCCCTTACCGAGGTCCAAGCATGGTTGTACAATGCTTCTAGTATTTTTTGACCGGTTTTCTAAGTGGACAGAACTAGTGCCACTACGAAAGGCCACTGCAGATGGTCTTGTTAAAGCTTTCCGCGAACGAATAATTTCCCGTTATGGCGTTCCGAAAGTTATTATAACCGACAACGGCACCCAGTTCACTTCACGCATTTTTCAACGATGCCTGGAAGAGTTAGGGGTACGTCAACAGTTCACCGCTCCATATACGCCCCAGGAAAACCCCACTGAACGGGCAAACCGAACGGTCAAAACAATTATTGCACAATTCTCTAGTCAGGAACATACCAAATGGGACGAGTTTATACCCGAAATTATGCTTGCTGTGAACACTAGTGTATCAGAAACAACTGGTTATTCTCCGGCTTACCTCACCCAGGGACGAGAGCCTCGTCTACCCAAAGCGCTCTATGATGAGGTTACGGTTGGGACTGGAGCAAGAAACCCAAACCCTGACGAACGAGCAGAGGAGTTAAAGGAAATCTTCCGAATAGTAAAAGAAAATTTGCTTAAGGCCTCGCAAGATCAGAAACGACACTATAACTTACGACGGCGGTCTTGGAAACCAAAAATCGATGACCAAGTCCTGGTACGACAACACCCACTCTCACGGGCCATTGATAATTTTGCTGCCAAGCTCGCGCCAAAATATGGGGGGCCCTACACGGTAGTGGAATTTGTGTCACCTGTTATCGTCAGGGTTCGGGGGGCAAGCGATAGGGACGTCCGTACTGCACATCTTAGTGACTTAAAACCATTTGAACATTAAAACTTTGTAATTTTTATTTTATTTTTTTTCTTCTCATTTGGTTTTACCTAGATATCCGGAAGGAATAAAAAGAAAAATTAAAATGGATGAGAAGTACGAGGAGTCTAAGATAAGGTTTCGCAAGTCTTGGGAGCGGGAACAGGCAAAGGGTCGTCGTACAGTACTACTTGATGCTGACGATATTCCCACCACAAGTAAGGGGAAAACTGGGAAATACGCGAATTCAAGAGACCCCCGACTCCAACAGTCAAAACCAGGAGCCAAACGCCAATACGCACATATATTTCGAATGACAACCCAAGTACCAAGTCAGATAATAAACGATCGGCCACAACAACAACCAACGGCAAAACAGAAACCGGATATGCAAAACCCACAACCCAAACCAAACATATCACCAAGATTAAATTCAGCACTAGATCCTCCATACTCGTCCCCTCAACCTCCGGCACAACCATCACCAATAAAAGAGGAAAACAACAATTCTACGGCACAATCATCCCAGTCACCAAGAGCCTT
This sequence comes from Delia radicum, assembly GCA_021234595.1. Lineage (NCBI taxonomy): Eukaryota > Metazoa > Arthropoda > Insecta > Diptera > Anthomyiidae > Delia > Delia radicum. The sequence goes on along the minus strand of CM037855.1, from coordinate 5,974,948 downwards.
TTTGGCAGGATTATCGGTTGATAAAACTATTGACGCCTATTTTGTATCAAATCCATCGTCTGCTCCATCACCGACACCAATGAATTGCGAAGTACTCGACCCAGTGGAAGAGGACGTGTTGATATATGATGACGAATCTCCTGTTGGCGCTTGTGGTTATCAGGGTAACAACAAAACCACCAACACAACGTCACGTTCCCCACACATGCAACATGAACATCAGAACACAGGCCTACCACCAGGGGGCCGTATGAAGTTTACTAGACCACCAACCCCTGCTAGACCAGTCCATACCTGGATGGACGATGACGAAGAAGGAGAGAAGAGCCAGGATGAGGAAACAGAAGACGATTGTGATCACACTTTCACAATCTGAAGAGGAAGAATTTGAAGATTTGTTTAATCATCAGAAAATTGAAGAGAAATATTCTGAATCCACCGACAATAAAACGGGCTCTGGTTTCGATGACATGGGCTGGATTCCCGAAAATGAACCTTTATCATTAGAGACAAGACGTGCTTTATTTGGTCTCTGGGATAAAACAATAGCTATACGGATGCCTTCACCACTTCCACCCAGATCACCACCTTCCCTCGATTCGGATGATCCTAGTTACCGACCGCCAACCCCACCAAAACGAAAGGGGTTCTGTAGCTATGACGTTAAGGATAGAGAATACCAATTTTTGGGAATGCCGTGTTACGAGCGAACAATGACGGTAAGAGTATTACTTCCCCACAACAAATCATATCAGTCCATCGAAGGTCGCCCACAGACAATAGTTGTACCAGCATCAGCATCTACCCAAAGAACATCGTCACCGAAGACACCAAAATCAATAATTGCAACTGCTCAAATACCTACTTTAGATCTGTCATTGTCCTCGTCAACAGAAAGATCACCGATTCAATTATCAACATTATCATCTTTGTCCTCAACATCAACCTCATCCAAAACAATGTCGTCACCAAAGACTCCAGAAACAACGTTGTCAACATCAACTTCGTCATCAATATCCACGCTAAAACCGCAACTAGCAACGGCACTCACCAAAAACCCGAAAGAACAATCACCAATGTCAGCGCCACCAACGCCGAGGCCTCGTGTAAAGGGAAATTATTTATTGTCCCCACAACGATCTGAATCATTATCATCACCAACATACTCCTGGTACGGCTCACCTCCTAAAACTCCGATGCCTCTATCAGGATCACCTTTTATTAACATGGTTACACCAAAACCTGTATTACCAGCCACCACCCGTTCCGCTTCTTCATCATCCTCAACTTCCGACTCACCAAGTACCACCGGCGAGCCAGCTACGGAAAACTTGATAAAGGTGGAGATATTAGATGAGGATACCCAATCACCTGGAGAACGTATAAATCATCGACTTCAACCCTCTGAAGCGCGGGCAGATTTAAATTTGTCAACAACCCAACAATGGGTTGATGAAATCAACACAGTACCACCTACCCCGGGTGGTACATTAATCACAGAAGAGTCTAATGAGAACCCGACACCACAAGAGATACAACCAACCGAATTAGCATGGCAAAAGGTACCAATAGAATTGAAGAAGATTATCGCCGAAATGATCACCGGTCGGAGTTACCATAAACAAATAAAAACAATCAGATCAGTGGGAGCCAATCTGTACCGCATAATCATCGCCCGAAGTGGACGCACCCGAGTCCTTTGGCTGAACCCAATGAAATAGAACCTACAGTTCCTCTACGTCCCGAAAGAAGGGGGGCAATGTAATGACAAAAATTACCAATGAAATTTTTACCAACATAAACAAATATTTTCTATCGTCTTTCTATTATATTAGTTTTATTGAAGTTATTGTTTAGTTCCCATTTTTTTTTATATATATATACAACACATTAGTTTTATTAGTTAAGTTTTCTTCCCTATGAATTACTGGTATTTAAAAAAAAAGAAAGAATAGAATAAATGTATTTAATGTATCTTTAGCGCCATCTAGTATTCAATAGTATAGTTAAAAGTAGTAGCTGTACAAAAATACGACACTGTTGAGATGTATAATTAGTGTCATACGTTGCAGCTGTGTACGCCACGTCATCTGTATGTTTTGTTTATCTTGTTTAGTTGTATGTACGAGTGTGTATACATGTGTCGCTAGCAAAATCATATAAAAGGCGGTGTTGTTACGAGAAGAAAGTTAGTTAGCCAGTAGACGCCCACGAGGTAAGAACTATTATTGGAGGAGTTTAAAAATTCCATAAATAAATAAATTCAGATTTTTGTGGTCATTTATCGGTTTGCTATTATTTATGGTGGAGTTACCGAATTCCAACAATAAATTTTAGTAAGGAGTTGATAAATTCCCTAAATGGACAAAAAATCTGTTTTTATGTAACCTTCTGTCATCTTGGTGTGTAATCGTATTTTTTTCTCTTTCTTCGAGTTTTTACTCTAGAGAAACCTGAGGTAAAAACCTTAGATCTTTCTCCATAGTAGTTTTATTATACCGCGAGTAAATTTATTCTCTTCGGGTCGACTTGTGAGAGAGCCGAAGTTGCAACTTGTGACTTTTGGTTCTCGTGTTCGTAATTCCTTCGAGTTTGACTCTAGAGAAACCTGAGGTAAAAACCTTAGATCTTTCTCCATAGTAGTTTTATTATACCGCGAGTAAATTTATTCTCTTCGGGTCGACTTGTGAGAGAGCCGAAGTTGTAATTTGGGATTTTTGGTTCTCGTGTTCGTAATTTCTTCGAGTTGTTACTCTAGAGAAACCTGAGGTAAAAACCTTAGATCTTTCTCCGTACTATTTATTATTGTATCGTGATCAATTCTATCCTTTCGGGTCGGTCTCGAGAAAGCCGAGGTTTAAACTTTGGATTTTTCTCGATTCTTTCCCGTGCTCGTGACTTCTTCGAGTTGTTACTCTAGAGGAACCTGAGGTAAAAACCTTAGACCTTCCCCAATCGCGTTAATTGTAGTCCTCGCGTTTATTAAATAAAAAAAAAAATCTTAGGTCGGGTTATCTGTTTATTTTATAAGTGAGGTAACGTGAATACTGACCGGACATCGGGACCCGGCTGCGATCTAGGGAGTTTAGAAACATTGCCTACTACATATTCATTATCCAATTCTACTGGCTAAAGTGTACCGGAACTCGTGGTTCGTGTGTCGTTTGTCGTCGTGTGTCGTCACATAAAATTAAGTATATAGAATAAGAAACAAACAAAATACTACAAAGATTAATCTTAAATAAAACATATAAATAAAAAGGAAAAACATATACAAAACAAAATAATAAAAGAATTGTGTTCTCTTTTTAAAAGAAAAAAAATAGTTTGTAACGAACCCTTTACGACGCTGAGCTACCCCAGCCTCTTGCGAAAACGTGTCGTTACAAGTGTATATTTTTATTTTTTGTTGATGTAATGTATATTTTGACATGTCAGAAATACAAAGAGATGTTGACATTCGCGCAACTTTAATTAAATCCGGGCAAAACCTGTAATTTTAATATTATTAATTTGATTTAAACTTAAAATCGCCATCATATTTGCGGCGTTAAATCTAAATGATTGAAACATCGGTCATGAAAATTTTTTTGCCTCAAAACATTTTTATAATTTTTCATAAGTAAAAATTTATTTGGTTTTCATACATTTTCCGAAATATTTTAATTTTTAAAGACTATATCGTATCAAAATGATCGTATTAGTAATCCTATCTAAGGTAAAAAAAAATGCTATTAACTAAAAAGTGCAACTTATTTTTATTTATGCTTGCCGCGAAAAAAATGCGGCAACTGTACAAACAGTTTGGTTTCTTTTTTTGGACTCAGAGCGGAAATTTCACCCTAAGACAACTTAATATTTTTATAACCAACAGAACTAATTGCAAATAATACACATTTTACAGAAAATGTATAAAAATCCAAAAAAAAGTTCATATATTTTCACATAACTTCTGAATGTATAGTGGGCGTTGTTGTGTAATGGTTAGCGAGTTGGACTGTTACACAGATGGTCCGGGTTCGATTCCCGGTAACGACAACATCAATTTAGATAAATAATATGTATGATCACTTACATGTATCGCTGTGCCCACCTTCGGTGTTCCCATAGCACTTAACCCCACCGAAGTAAAATAATGAATCAGGACTATGAAACAAAAAGCTGCAATAATTTCGCCAACTCTACTTCAGGTGGAGAGCAACAACTGTTCTAAGACTTATCATCTCGCGCAATTACAGTGTTGCCATGTTTGAAGCCCTTCATCTTTCACCACCTTCCATCTCTCCACTTTCCCCTTTCCAAAGAAAGCAACACATTAATTAATAGGAAGACTTTCCTGAGTGTTGCTTCTCTTTTAAAAAAAAACCGTATTTAATAATTTTCGATATTAGGGATTAGGCAATATTTATAAATAATTTGTTTTAATAACAGATGAAATGTATAACATTTCAGTGCATTTTCATTATATTTTAAATATACACACTAACTTGGCTAACCCCTGTATTTATTGAACCCAAATTAAGGTGATTCATGTACTAAATTTTAATTAATAAACAAATCAGTTATATAGTTGTGGCCGTATTTTACCACTGTGCACTGTGTAGTTTCATTGCATGTCATTTTTACACCACTTTTTTACCCTTAATATTGGGATTGGCTGCTTAAAAGGTACTTTTCAGAAATTATAACGTTTATTCATGTACTAAATTTTAATTGATAATCAAATCCGTTATGGCCGTATTTTACCACTGTGCACTTCTATGTATAAATGACATGTGGGATTGGGCTGCTTAACAGGTACACTTGCTCATTTTTTATTTGTTTGTTACAGTGTTCCTTTTAGTATTAAAACAGCCCCTATTCTATTTATTTGAATAAAACAATTAATTTATTTATTTTTTAAATTTTATTTTTGTTCATTCAAATTTGTTTTGTTTTTAATTCTTTAATTTTTTTTTGTTGTTGTTATGCTAAATTGGCTATTTGTTGTTTTTTTTTTGGGGGTTTTTAGTCATTCAATCATATTTATGCAATCATTTTTATAATTCTCTTCAATTATTAATGAAATTTGTGTTGTTTCATTTAAACATAGTACAAATGACAATTGAATTGTATAAAAACAATTGAATTGTATAAAAACTGCCATAACATATTTTAAGGATCTTTTATTAAAATTGTTTGGCAAATTTTATATTTTTTATAAGATTGACAACTATCATATCTTACATGTTGTTTGTTTATTATATTCAGACAATATAAATACTTTGTTTGGTTTTGCAAAATTTTTTTTACCAATAAAAATTATTAAATAAAATTAAATTTTAGTTTTTTTTGTTTGAAATATTTCTATTGAAATTTTAAGCATTTTTGTTAGGATGATATTTCGGTTTTTTATTTCATCAGATGTTAGTTTAATTGTCTTGAATGTACTATTTTTTTTTTTTTTTTTTTTTTGTAAGATTTACCAATATTTTCAATTTATATAACTGCCTCATTGTTAAACTATTGCAATTTATTTTTTGTTACATTTAATTAAATATACCAATTTTTTGTATTTGTTAAATATACATATAGTTTTTAATTTTTTGTAAATAATATTTTTTAGTTAACATTACGACGTGATTAATTTTGTTTCTCTTATTATTAACAGTTTATATTATTTTAATTTTGTATTTATAATTTTTTTGAATTTTGAATTCATGGTTTTTGCTGTAATAATATTTATAAACTTAAAATTGGCGTTTTTTTAATAATATTTTTTTATGTTTTAGTTAATAGTATGAAATTTGTTTTTTAATACAAAAGCTTGATATTTATACAATTTGTTTTGTGTTTTTTTTTGTTCTTTTTTTATTTTAAATTTTAAGAAATATTTTACAATAGTAATTGGCCTTAGTTTTATTATAAACTATCCAATTTTTTCTATAAAGTAATTATTTTTGTGAATACTTTTTTTTGTTAGATTATTTAACTATATCTTAATTGGAGTTTTTTATGTTAAATAACATTTATACATATGACTACGTAAATGCTACTACATAAATTTTTGTAATTTAAAATATTGAGCATACTTTTAGGGGTTTTTCTATTTACACAAAGAAATCAAGTTTAAGGGCATTTTTCTTTAAAAAATTTGTAGTTCAATTAATTAATTCAATTTAATTATTGAAAGGGGAAATATTAACATGAAAGTTACTTTTTGGCTATCACATATGAAACTTTCCAAGCCAACTGTACGGTTAACAGTATATCGTATCAATGTCAAACTTACACAGAATTGATTAACCTTTATAACACAAACAAAACATGTTAAACACTTTGTCATATTCTTCCAAATTGTGGGCTAAGCGGGCGTTGTTAAACATAGGTCAATTTTGAAATTATTTTTTTTTTTGAAAAATTTGGAAAATTTGAAAAATTTGAAAATATTATATATAATGGAATATTAAAAGTGCTGGGAATTTAATTTAAATAAAAAACTCCGAGCATCAGCTGGTATGCAATTTGTATCTTTACCAATACCTTTTCTGTCAAATGTTTGCTTAAAAGAAGAATTGGTCGGCAGACAACCCTAGAGTGAGCAATACAAAACGGCTGATGATTAGGTTGGTATCTATGAAAATGCTTTAATGTTAACCATTGATTCTAGATAGTTTTTTTTCAAAGTTTTTTCTTTATATGTTTTAAAAAAGTAGTTATCATTTTCAATTTGGGATTCATGATATTAAGTTCTTAATATTTAGCTTAAGAAATAAATCTATTTTTAGCAAAAAATTTTCTTTGAGTAGTTTGTATAACAAATATTCAATTTAAATTCCAATATTTGTTCTGGTGTACATTTTAAGTGTTCGTATTATTAATATCACTGTTAATTTATTCTAGTGTACATAATTCTTATTCGTATTATATGCGATACACTATACTCAACGTGTGACATAAAATACCCACTTTGAAACTGCAAAAAGGTCTTAACTTTTTTAGAAATAAAAAATTAACGGTTTTTAGATAAATTGAATTATTGATTACTCTAAATATCAAGTACTAGTTCTAAATTTTTTGAATTTTTTTTAAATAATCGTTAGAAAAACTTAATGGTAGCATTTTCTAAATTTCATTCAATTCGCTAAATAAAACTTTTTAATTAACAACATTTAAATACATTTCAGTTAAAATATACACTTTTAGGGAGTATTTAACTTTATTGGAAATATTTTTCGCATTGTTTTGAAAATTGTTTTACAAGTTTTATATAAGTTGTCAAAAGAAAATGTTCTATAGCCAAAGCGTTTCCAAAGAATTGGTCCATTAACTGATCTATGTAGATTTGGAATATTTCAATTAGTTATTTTTATATAGTCCAAAAACTATGTGTAGGTCCACATTATCTAACATTCCCTTAATAGGTTTTTTTTTAACATTCCTTAATATTTTACCATGCCTATTTTGCTCTCTATTTCAAAAATGTTTAAAAGTTGTTCCGTTTTATATTTACGTCATATATGACGGGGCAATTGGCTTGAAAACCCTCATATCCTGAAATTCACAATAAGTAATAAATATTGAAATTCGAATAAAATTAATTAAATTCGTCTTAATCGAATTTGTTTTAACCGCCGTTGCTCTTACAACAAAAAATATTTGTTTTAAAGAATTGTTTCAGGTAAAATATTTTGTTAAACAAATTTCGTGGTAAAAATTTTTTTTAAATTTTTCAAGTAAAAAAAGATTTGACGCAAAAAAATGTTTTATATAAAAATTATAGACGTAAAAATGTGTGAAATAAAAATGTGTTTGAAAAAAAAAAATTAAAAAATTTTCTGAGTAAAAAAACGTTTAAAAAATTTTTTATACAAAAAAATTAAAAATTTGTTTGGGTGGAAAAAAGTTCCAAAAATACAAAATATTAATGGTAAAAAAATAGTTTTTAAAGTCAAAATTTGTTTGAGTTATAATGTAAAAAATTTTATAGGTGAAAAAATGTTTGAAGAAAAAAAAACTGTTGAGGAAAAACAATTTTTTTAAATAAAAAAAATATGAGAACTTTGTATGTATTTTGTTCATATTCGCTTACATTTATTAAAAACTAGTGTTTTCTATTTGTAATATTAACATTTAATTATGATCTCAAACCTGACAATTCAAAATGAAAAGAAAAAAAATTTAAAAAAATTTTTAGAGTAAAAAAATTTTTGGAGTAAAAAATTTTTAAAAATTTTTCGACTTAAAAATATTAAATTTTTTTTTTTAACCGAAAAAAAAGTTACAGAAATAAAAAATTTTAAGGGTGAAAACATATTTTTTTGAGGTGAGCAATTTTCAAAATCAACATTTTTTTGAAGTATAAAAATGAAAAAAAAAAAAAATAAGTAAAATCAAAGTTGTAATAAAAATAAATTTTAGCATTAATATGAAATGACAATGTGAAATATTGTTTCGGATAAAAACATTTTTTAAGATGAAACATTATTATTCACTTCTTGTATATAAAAGAGTACAAATCTTTTTTTTTTAATTTTGGAGGTTATAGTTCAAAAAAACTCAACTATTTTAAAGATCATCAATCATTTTACTTATTAGTTTTGAACTGATTGACCTATTTGTTTATGTTCAAGAGAAATTTTGATAAAAATATAAAATCTTGAGGTGAACATATATTTCTCACCTCTCGAAGTCTTTGGAAAAGTAAATAAACCGATACATTTTGTTGATCACACACATTTTTTCCTAATAACCTAAATATTCATGCTTAGATATTGCTGGTGATAAATAATACAGATTTTTTGCTTCTGTAAGTACAATATTTGCAGTTCTTTCACAAAATAAGGATCACATGATAAATATTTTGATGTATTTAGAACATATAAATGACTTCGGTGTAAATATTGACAAAAATCCAATTGAAGAATAAAAAAAATTACTTATTTTTCTGTCTGAAAATATTCAGATTTTGTCTATCTCTGCTTCAGAAGTAATATAAAATTTCCCCCCAATATTTTAAACAAAAACACCTTTTTTTTAAACCAAATGAAAATCTTTTCAAATAATTAAAGTTTTGTTTTTTTTTTTTATAAATAACTTTTAACAATTTTTAACTTATTTTTTAATTATATTTTTTTTATAACAAATGAAATTGTTTTAATAAATAATTACATTTAATTTATAAATATATTTTGTTTTGGTATTTTTTTTAATGAAATGGAAGGAATATGTTTAAAATGTATACAAATGATTAAAAAATTATTAAAAACGTCTATGTTTTTTATTAAGTTTTTTGTTTTAAATAAAAAATATTAATAAGTAAACAAAATTTTCTTTTTACAAAACTTTTTCTTTTAACGAAAATCAGTCATTTTTTGATTATTTTACTCATGTCTAAAAGTAAAAACCTTAATATAAATTAACTTTTGTATTGAAATTTAATTTTTAATTTTTATACAATATTTTTTTCTTATCGAAAAGAGGAACTAAAATTGAGTTTTGTTATAAAGATTTGGCGGGCTTAAATTAATATTTTTATATATCTTTTTTTTTTTTTTTTTGGCAAGAATATGAAAATTAAAAAAGATCTAACATTATTTAATAATGTTTTATAAAAGTATAAAAAACAAAAACTGTAGCATAATTCTAGGTATAATTTTTAGATAAAAACATAATTTGTTAAGTTTTTAAATAGAGAAGGTTTATGAAGTTTTTTTTTAAGATGAGTTTATATGTAATTTTCTTTATAAGTATATGATAGTTTAATAATAGACACAATTATAGTATATAAATTTATTTTTTTTTAATCTAAAGTTTTTTTTTATAGCATAAGTTTTAGGCTTATTTAATAAAACAAATAACTCATACCAAAACTATAATTTTATGTTCGTAATTTATTTCACATTCATTCATTCGTAGTTTTTTTTTTTTTGGTTTATATAACACATTCATTCACTCTTTAGATTTTTGTGTATTTTCTAAAATCTATAACTAAACCATATTAGGGCTAAAAACCAACAATTTTTTATTCTGGTGGCCATTGAACCAAAAACGGGAAAATGTATTTCTTCGGGTTCACTGAGTTCCTCCTCCTCTTCATCTATAGCATTTGATATTGAACGATAACGCATGGTAAAATTAACTTTAATTATAGTTTCTGCAACACCACCCGGTGAGGAGACTATAAAATAAAATGTACGAGGAACACGTTCATGCATGCTGACATAAGTTAGGCGGGCTTCTTTACAAAATGGGGTGGGTAAATCCTTTAAAATAATAAAAAAAAAATTAATATAATGAAAATGAGAAAGAAATTATTTAAAATTTAAAGTTTTATTTTTGATAAGTATTTAAATAACTTACCGTTACGCCATATGCTAATACAGTGCTACCATATTGATTGCCGGGTGTATAAACACGATCGCCATGAAGCCATCTAGCCGCATGTGCAGCTGGATTGGCACAAAATTCTACTGACAAATGTAAGGGTGAGCCCGGGTAAGCCACTGGTGTAGAATTACGAGCCGCAACGGTAGGAAATCCTGAAAGATGCAAAAATATGTAGGTTTTAAAAATGCCTAAAAGATATACTATAATAAATAAGATTAACTTTGATAAATATTTTTTATTGTTAATTTTATAATTATTTTCTAAGATGACATGCTATAACTTCCATACAAGGTTTTCAACTTCTGTGAATCGGCATATTGTTTTTTTAATTTTCGGGAATCGCGACAAAAAATTCCGTTAATGGGATAGTAAAATATCGCCAAAATTTCTGGATTAAAAATCCTACCCTCATAAATATTATCCCAATTTCTGAAGTTTTTTTTTTTTTTTTTTTTTTTTTTTAAATAGAGAGGCAACACTCAGGAAATACTTCCTATATTTAGTGTGTTGCTTTCTTTGGAAAGGGATAGTATAGAGATGAAAGGTGGAGAAAGATGAAGGGCTTCAGACATGGCAACACTGTAATTGCGCGAGATGATAAGTCTTAGAACAGTTGTTGCTCGCCACCTGATGGAGAGTTGGCGAACTTATTGAAGCTTTTTGGTTCATAGCCCTGATTCATTATTTTACTTCGGTGGGGTTAATTGCTATGGGAACACCGAAGGTGGACATTGCGATACGTATGAGGGATAGAAAAAACTCATACATATTAATTTGATGTTGCCGGCACCGGGGATCGAACCCGGGACCTTCTGTGTAAAAGTCCAACGCGCTAACCATTACACCAAATGTAACAAATTTCATAGGTAATAGTGACGTTGCTTTAAGGTCGTAATACCTATTACTGATAAAGTCATAAACTTTAGTGTTTGAAAGTCTTCGAAAGATCTTAGTGTGGTCTCACTTCAGTAGGCTCACCTGTTTTGAATTAAGAAACCGCTTCTAGTTTTTTCAATTGACAGATATTAATTTGTTACTGTGAGCTTTCAGGGAAAAAGTCACAAAATTATTTGTTTTTGTTTTTATGAAATTTCATTACAATTAGACATCATCCCAAGGAAGACCATTTTGTGAGATTATTTAAATTTTTAGTTAGAAGTTAAATCGTTTATCTCAGTTTGGATTTGATTTTAATTATATTATGTTGTAATAATTAAATTTTATTGAATAAGCTGCCTACTTTTGAATATAATTTTAAATAATAATTTAATGCATATCTTAAGGCTGCTTAATTAAATTTGTATAAAATAATTTAATATTCCATAGAATATTTTCAATATAATAATCAACTACAAATAAATTGGACTAAATTACAGATTAAAATTAATTTATTAGCATTGTATTGATATGCATGGTAATAATAACATTTTTTTCACTACTTTATTAAAACCCTCCATCCCACTGTGCAAGAGGGTATTATATATGAGTTTATCATTTAGTTTGTAACTCATCAAAAAAATTCTGAATCATAATAAACTTTATATATTCTTGATCAGCATACAGAGCGCAGTCGATATAGCGAGGCCTGTCTGTTGAATTACAGCATTTCGTACTTCAACACCAATAGAACCAATAGAATAGAACTCCAATACAATAGGGGAGCTGGTATATTTTTAGTTCGACTGTTTGTTGATATTAAAAGCAGTTTTGTGTTAAAAAATTAGCGAAATCGACTGACGAGTTTAAAAGTAGTAAATAAAAATTTAAAGTTACAGCAATTTATTATTTACAGTTATTTAAATATGACGTGATTGTATAATTAATAATTATACAGTGACGTGATATCATAAATTTTAAAATACAAATTCTTAGCATATCTTAGGGGTTTTTAATTGAATTCGTTTAAAAAAAATCCAATAATCCTTAGAAAATTTTCAATTTAACAATCATCTACAAATACTTCATATCAAACATGGCACTATTTAATTAAGCGAATTATTTTATTAATTTTAAATTATTTATTAGCATAGCAATCATATCAATATAATAAAACTACTTGCATTACTTTTTTGAATTAATAATAATCAGGCCAGCAAAAAAAAGGAAAATTATAATTTTTTTCCGACGACAACAACAAGAACTTTTTAATTAATACCATTGTACGTGTGTAGCGCATATTTAAAATTTTTTCTGCATATTTTAAGGGCTAAAATTCTTAAATTATGATTTTTTCCGAACCTTCAAAAATAAGCAACAAGAAATTTTAATTAATAACATTGTATGTGTGCAGCATATTTTAATGGCTCAAATTCTTAAATACATATTTCTGAATGTTTAAACAAAATTCTAAACAATTTCGCGGAACAGTATTTCGCGATTCAAATCTTTTTATACAATGTCGCCAGAAGTTAAATAACTGTCAATTAAAAAATTATATATGTAATATATGACTCCAATCTGTATGAAAAATTTCGAGGTGACTTAACATTTTCACTAATAACTTTTGATGACGTGACGTGATGACTAATAACTTTTGATGATCTATTTCGTTCCTTTTCTCTGTGTTACAATAGTAAAAGTTTGCGTTTCCATCTCATGATTAAGTTGCACTCGTTCCACGTTTAATTTAACAATTTTGTTTCACGTGTTTGCTGTTTTATCTAAAATCGCTCCACTTTTCTTACCATATCGTTGAGAATTGGAACAATGTCCCATTTTATTTCTTCATATAAACCAGGTCTGTGTTTAAAAAAACACAGTGTGACTTATTAAACATTTTTTTTTTTCACTTAAATGTTATTGACATTTTTTCCATTCGCATTTGTTTCATTTAATTATAATACATTTTAGTAATCAATTAAAAATTCCCAAGTCTGACTTTATATACTTTCTTTTATTTTTCTTTTCATTTTAAAAATAAACAATAATCACAGCCATTAATTGCTACTTCTCATTTATCGAAAACTTCAAAATTTCAACGGCCATTTTTAGTTTATATAGCTTCGGGAGAAATCAATTAAAAGCGAGTGGGGTGTTTAAAATCTTTTGCTTGCACAAAAATTTCATTACACACCAAATCAATTTTTGGTGGCAGGCAAAAGATGTTGTCTATAGAAAATATTTTTACATACTAAGGGAGACTTTTTAACAACGTTTTTTTTGCTTGAAAACAAATTATGAGTTTAACAAAAAGTTTTAATATATATTATGGGTAACTAAAAGTTTAATACATTTAAACACCCTTTTTTTTGCATATGTTTTTGAGGGGTTTTACCATGTTTTTTCAGCTTAAGTGTTTACTGTCTGTGATTGCTTTAAAAAGGGTCAATGTTAGTGTAGCCATTGGTTAGTGTTGGTGTCTGGCATATAACAACCATTAATATGGTTGTTATTTGATTATCATGGCTATGGGAAGTTTTTTTTGTTGCATAGCCTACAAAATCAGCAAATGAACGTTGGAATTTTTGTTGAGTGGGTGTTAGAAATTTAAATTATTAATGGATGTTTAGCACCCGACTAAATTAAAGAATTTAAAATGTTTTAACTAAAACCTTGAGGGGCAGGAGGAGCAGCTGTAAAAACACAATTAAAATTAATCATTTGTACAAAAATTTTGATTAGTTAGTATATATTTGTTTATATAGAGCAGTGGTGTTTTAAAATGAGCATGAGGGGACAATTTTGTGATAAAATTTCTATAATTGAAATGAAAATTAGATTTACAAAATGTTTGCAAACTTTAACGTTAACTTTTTTAATAAATTACTTAAAAATTCGTTTTAAAAAAATCAATAATTAATGTAAGAAGAAACAACAAAAAAGTGTAGTATACTTTTGGGCGTCACAAAAATATAAAAAGTAATTAGTTAAAATAAATTGTTAAACAAAATTAATCAAGAAATATTTTAAATTATTTTATGTTACGGAAGATCAAACTGCAGAAAAGTGTTGTATATGTGAGGGATTTCACTTGTTTCTCTCGTATTAAAATGCAATTTTATAATAAACAAAATTAATTTAAAAAAATATTCATCTATCCAAATATTTTAAAATTTGATAAAGTTTTTTTTTTTGTAATATACAAGGACAGAAACTTCATGCATTTATAAATTAATTTCTGTCCTAAAACAAGCAACACCATATTTTAAATAACCGCTAATAATTCTGTGGAAAATTTGAGTGAATATATTTAATTTGTTTTTGAGTATCTTAAGGTCTGAAACATAGTTCCCGTTCCTGGTAACAAAAAATCGAGTTAAATCCTAAAAGTATACTGCATTTTTTTCAGTTTTTTCTTACTTAAAAGAAAGTAGTTTTATAAAATTATTGAAACAATTTATTTAAAAAAGTTTAAGGAAAGGAATGTATCACATTTAAGGTAAAATTTTTTAAAAAAATTTCATAAGCCATATTTTATTTCTAGTTTGTTTTTACTTTTAAAGGTTAAAAAATGCCACCAATATGAGTTTTGCAGGACCTTTATACTCTCGGTACTTTCAATAAGTTTTTAAGCAAGACTTCTATCAAATATTAATCAATAGATGCCTAGAAAAAAGCGAAAATTTATGAAACAGTAAATGTGGCTTATCAAGTTTTTCCAATAAGCTCTTGAATTATTCAAAAATGCTTATATTTTGGTATTAAAAATACAAAAGTTGTTTTTACGGACTTTCTATATTTTCATATATTTAGTTAGAATATTGTTCTACCTCAAGTAAAAAATCAAATAGGATATTGTAATATTGGATTACAAACTTTTTGAAAAGTTTGATCATTTTCATGATAGACAATACAATTGTTTTATAGGAATCACCCTAATATTCAGTTGTAAGAAAACTTCTTAACTCAAAACGAGACATTAAAAACAACAGACAAAATTAACTTCATGAGAATTTTATCTGCTTTAGTTTATAAACTGGCTGATTTAGTAAACCAAATCATAAAATCAAATCTTGTTTAAAAGCAAAAATTTGCACATATCAATATACTACAAAGTATCATTATATGTAGTGTGTGTGTTTGTTGTGTTATAATTTATAAAAACAACATACAGATAAAACTAACTTTATGAGAATTTTATCTGCGTTAGTTTATAAACCGGCTGATTCTGTAAACCAAATCATAAAATCAAAACTTGTTTAAAAAGCAAAAATTGGTACATAAAAATATACTTCGTATATCATTATATGTAGTGTGTGTGTTTGTTATATTACAATTTATAAAAACAACATATATCCCAACAAATAATAATTGTTCGAAAATGTTTTAATTTTTGGATTATTAAAAAATACAGAAGTAGTTTTTTTCGGACTTTCTATATTTTTATATATTTAGTTAGAATGCTGTGCTACCTCAAGTCTAAATTTACAGATATTTTAAATAAACTTTAACAGTTCAGAAGTGCTAAAAGTAATAATTTTTATACATATTATTTAAATTTCTATTCTTAATAAATTTTTATTTTATTAGTTTTTGTTGAAAAACAGTATGCAAATTTTTAGAAACTGCATATACAAAACATTTTACAAAATTTTTATTTAATTTTTTTTGTTGTTGTTGTTTATACAAATTGAATTTCCAAACAAATTGCCACTTTGTGTTGGCATTAACAATTCTTAGAATAACTTATACTTTGTTAACAACAATAAAAAATATCAAATAAAGATGAAAATAAAAACTTCAACTTAACAACAAAACATAAAGCAATTACAACTATTCTCTTGATAGTCAAAACATCCATGTTTTCTAGACTATAGTATACAAAAACATTCATTCATAGCTATTATTTGCTGTTGCAAATATTGCAATTGTAGCAAAGTGCTTGTAGTAAGTTGTTGTATTGCATTGCATAAGTAATAGTTAACATTCAATGGGTCTTATAACAAAGATTGGTATAGGGCAGTGATTCCTAAATTGTTGTTTTATGAGAATTAAATGTATAGATTATGATTGACTGTAGTTGAAACTAAAAAATAATCCACGATTGTAACATTAGTAACATTTTGTGCGTCCAGTTAAAATAATTGTTAGACTTAGTGCATTTAAAGTTTAAAAAGTTCCGGATAGGAATGCTAAAAAGAATACTGAGGCCGAAAAAAGATTTTGTTTTTAAAAAACTTCGAATGTTGTATTATGGGCGAGAAAAGTTAAGTATTTGCGGATTTTTCACAGCTTCTCGCACGGAGATTTTATGTAGCAGATAGTTTTAGAGATGTCATGGAATAGTACCAAACAAAAAAACTATCGAAATTTAAAAAAAAAGTTCTCAAATCTATTTCCAACTCTCCACATAAGTGGATAGAAAAATTACAACACAAATTGTTTATATTAAGCGCTTAACTTCCCGGCAAAACTTTGGTAATGGGTGCGATAAAGTAATGCATTACCTTGTAATGTGTACTCCTTACGTGTATCATTATTTTCCAACAAGAAGTAATGAGTTACCGATAATTGAACACTAATGGATTACCTTGTAATGATACCTCATTACATTTTACATTACTTCAAAACATAACATTATGACTTACCGATCATCAATTACATAATGCATGAATTATAAACGTTCAGTAAATATTAATATATATTTTTGAAAATCTATTTATAGACACATTACTTTGTGATTTTTTGTAAGCATGAGGGTAAGCTGTGTATTTTTGATATCACGAACGAAAACACGAAGCACAACAACTCATTTACATTTTAAGCAATAAAATATTATATGTATCGATAGCTCGGCTGGTAGAGCTCTCGCCTAACTAATTGTTAAATACCAGAGACTCCAGGTTCGAATCCCAACATGACCACGTAATTTATTAAATAATAAAAAAAAAGTTATTTATTTAATTAAAAAAAAATATCTGTAAAAAAAATTTTTTATGCATTTTTTTATGAAAATCTATTTATAGACACATAACTTTTTCCCACCATGTAACCATATAAGTAACCAGTTACTTTACCCCCTACAAGGTAATGAGTTAAACCCATTACTTTGAGGCTCATCGCCTGTAAAATTCATCAGTGAAGTAAGGTGTAATGTAATGCGTGAAGCCCTATAGCGATACATTACTTTACCCATGATTTGGTAATGTGTGGTTTTGCTGGGTTTTATATAAGATGGTACGGAATATAAATTTGTATAAAATTTGAATCAACAAAATTTTTTATTTTTAAATACCGCTTGACTCAGTCTCTGTTAATTTAACGTTTTGTGTGTTAACGTTTATTTGGTCGCACACTTTACTCTTAAAATACTCCAAAGTTTAAGAACATCTGCTATACAAAAAAAGTGTCATGAGTTCTGGTTGATGTTTTTCTTCATTATTTTCATTTATTTACTTGTAACTTTTTCTTAACAATAAAAATTATTCAATTTCCCATTATTGTATTGTGTCACTTTTTCATTTAATTTTCTTTTAAAAGTTCTTGATGCTTATTGAAAAAATTTATATTTAACGGGGAATTAAATAGTTTTAATGTCCTTGGGATAAGTGGAATTATTTAGAATGCAACCAGGAATGTGACATATTTATAAGCAAATCATAATTTTATAAACTTTAAAAAATACTATCGTAAACATTTTATTTAAGACTTGAATAATTTAAAATTTTACAAACACATTTAGATTTTAAAAAAATATTTGTTGAAAAGCTCTTTTTCATATTAAAAATAACAAAACTTGTCCTTTATAATGACTAAAAATAATATTTTCACCTTAAACTATTTGTCCGCTATTCGCAATGCCATTCAAATTTCTTTATTATATAAATCTCTGCTGTCTGTTTTTGCCAGTGTCCTCATATTCATTTATAATAAGTACTTAAATTTTCATTTAATGTCCTATTATTTAAGTTTGAGTTTAAACTTTTCACAAAATAAAAAAAAAAAATTATACAACTGACAACTTGTTTTACTGCTCACATCCGGTACTCTTTTCAACTTTTCAGAACTCATTTCCGCCTGTGTATATGAATGTATGAATAAATGCTGCTTTTTTGTACATTTGTCAGTCTGAATAGAAGCTATTAAATACTAGTCATTAAAAACATAACATGACAAAAAAAGTTTGTCTTTTTTTTTGCATAAAAACTGTCTGTAAAGTTATTGAAATCAGAGTGTAAATCTTTGTTATATTTAGTATTTGTGTTAGCACTGAAAGGGAGAATCACACATATATTGAAATTTAACTTTAAAGTTTAGAATTATACAAATTAAAGTGAAATATAAAGTTTTAATTTAAAAATTTAATTAAATTAGTTTCTGAATTTGTTAATGATTTATTTTTCCGTTTAAAAATACAAATTCAGTGGGGGCGTAAAATAACAAAGTTAATTTGTGTTTTTTTTTTTAAATTTTGTAAAAACGCCGAAATGTTTTAAGAAATTTTGAATTACTTTTTCAATTTATATTAAGTTTAGGTTTTTCAGCTTTTTTTCTATAGCTATTTTTATTAAGTGCTTAAAAACTAATTTAAGCCACATGTGTTCTAGATCTCTAGTGCTATAAAATAAACTTCTTAAAATATTAACTACCCTTTTTTTGTGTCGTTCTATAACTACATGCAATTTTAATCAAGCTTGAGTATTTTTAGTTTTCCCTTATGACAACCACCAATTGTTGCCTCAAGCTACCACATGGTGTGGCATATAGTGGTGGCATAGGAACTCTTTTTAATAAGAAACGATTTTGAATCCAAATTATATAAAATTGCTAGTGTAACTGATAATGCAATTTGTTACAGTTTTTTATATTTTGCCAACTAAATAAATGTAATTTAAGTAAAGTAAAGTAATGTATGTTTGAATTGACCCTCTTTTAAAAGTTTATTCTTTTAACTTATATAATCATATATTAATAGAGGGATACTTATTTGTAGGAAACAAAACAAATATATTTTACCCTATTGGAGGCTCAGCTTAAAACATTTGAATATACATTTTGTAGAAAATTTAGAGCACATTCGAAAAGCCATTTTGCAAATATGATATCAGATTTGTAATATCAGATTGTAATCAAAAAGTACGTAAAGGAGAAATTATACCAAACTTCAGGAAACTCAAATTTAAATTTTGCCACAAGTATTTACACAGGCTGTCAAGGGAGAGACTTCACACCTTCTTGCTCCCCTGCGCATATGGAATTTCCAAATATTCCGTGGTAGTGGATGTCTATTAATGATGATGAACCTTCATACCGAAGTTAAATTGTCTTACGTCAGCAATTTTTGCAGGCTATTAAGGGCAGACTTTATCCCTTTAAAACCCCCATTTTTTAGCTGCTCCTGCAGAAAATTTCAAAAGTGCGCTATCAAAGAATTATACCGTAATTTCCAAAAAATTCCATTTCAGCAAATTTCAACGTGGGAGAAGTAACCTTCATACTGCAGTTCCTAATTTCAGGAGTTTCAGCAATCTCTTAAGGGAAATCCTTTTCGCCCATTAAACAAACATTTTTTCCACGTTCCTGGCGAAAATTTGTAAAAATGTTTTTATCACTGCGATTCCCCGTACTTAGCGAAAACATATTTAAAATTTCATGTTTCTCGTCACAATGGTATGGGCAGGCCGTCAAGGGGTTGACTTTCCCTTTTTGACCCACTCCACGTAGGAGTCTTATTAATATTATCTTAGATGATGTCTTCGCGGGAACATACACCCAAGGAAAATCAGACAAATGTTTCATCAATTTTCGTCCAATGTAAATTATTTCATATATATTGATGAAACATTTCATAAAGAACAAGAATTATAATGACCCTATCATGGTGTCTTTGACCTTTTTCTACACAAAAATAATGTAATCCCTACTAATACAAACTAATCTTCTTATATATAGTGAACCATTTCATAAATATAACTAATATAACTGTAAAAAATATTACTTGAGCCAGAGTACACACTAAAAATTTTTTATATAAATAGAACATTTTTGGTCTTCAAAGTTTAGTAACGTCATGATGCTTGTTAGGAAAAGACCTAACCACGTGGTTGATTACTAAGAAGACAAGAATGGAGCAAAATTGATGATTAATAGGTTTTTTTGTTAAAGTTTTGCCTATTATGGAGGCTCTAGCTTTTCTAAAACTTCGGGTTCTGATGAGATCTTTAGCCAGATCGAAATACTAGTATCAACCTAGCTAATATGTTTGATTTGCTTTATTTTTGTAAATATACGGAGGTTGAAAGCTCGTTATAAATTGAAAATAACATAAAAATAATCTCGATGTATATAAAAACAAAAAACTAATATAACTGTAAAAAATATTACTTGAGCCAGAGTACACACTAAAAATTTTTTATATAAATAGAACATTTTTGGTCTTCAAAGTTTAGTAACGTCATGATGCTTGTTAGGAAAAGACCTAACCACGTGCTTGATTACTGAGAAGACAAGAATGGAGCAAAATTGATGATTAATAGGTTTTTTTGTTAAAGTTTTGCCTATTATGGAGGCTCTAGCTTTTCTAAAACTTCGGGTTCTGATGAGATCTTTAGCCAGATCGAAATACTAGTATCAACCTAGCTAATATGTTTGATTTGCTTTATTTTTGTAAATATACGGAGGTTGAAAGCTCGTTATAAATTGAAAATAACATAAAAATAATCTCGATGTATATAAAAACAAAAAACTAATATAACTGTAAAAAATATTACTAGAGCCAGAGTACACACTAAAATTTTTTTATATAAATAGAACATTTTTGGTCTTCAAAGTTTAGTAACGTCATGATGCTTGTTAGGAAAAGACCTAACCACGTGCTTGATTACTAAGAAGACAAGAATGGAGCAAAATTGATGATTAATAGGTTTTTTTGTTAAAGTTTTGCCTATTATGGAGTCTCTAGCTTTTCTAAAACTTCGGGTTCTGATGAGATCTTTAGCCAGATCGAAATACTAGTATCAACCTAGCTAATATGTTTGATTTGCTTTATTTTTGTAAATATACGGAGGTTGAAAGCTCGTTATAAATTGAAAATAACATAAAAATAATCTCGATGTATATAAAAACAAAAAACTAATATAACTGTATAATGAAATTGATTTTGCTTTTTATGAAATGTTACATAAATACTATGAAACGTTACATTGGACAAAATGCATTTTTTACACATTTATAATAAATAGTGTTTAAATAAATGGCACCTTCGTACTCATTCTCAGTAGGACATGTGTATAGTTAAATAAAAGTATGTACTTCCCCATAGTTAGATTGATATTATGAATTCATAAGTAGTTATTAACCATTGGCTATTTTCATAGTATAAAGTATCATGTGGTGTTTATACTCGTATAGTTTTTATTAAAACAGTGATTTTATGTCATTAGGCTATTTTTGTTTTTTTTTTTTTTGTTATTTCTCTTTTTATTAAGATGGTTATTAGCAATAATAGTGGTAGGGAAACACTCAAACAAAAAAACTTTAACTAAACAATAGAAACTTTTTTTATTATACGATATTTAATATGTTTTTTCTGTTATAGTTATTATAGCTTTTGCCTTTGTACTCATGTTACTTTATTGTTCATCAATATTGATTGGTTTTTATTTTGGCCAATATTAAATGTAGCATATGGTCTTAATAACTTGGCAATATATATATATAAAAAAAAAAAAATTAAATAAACTTAATGATAAATTATAATAATTGACATTAATAACTTATACGATTTTTTTTTCAATTTATCTGTAATCTTATTTGTAGCATAATTTTCTTTTTTCTATAAATTTTTTTATCGTTTAATCTTTAAAAATTTTAATAATGTTAATGATATTTAAAATCCTCCCTTAAACTCTGTTATTTGTTTGATAATCGTTTTATATAATCTTTTAAGCAATTGCGTATAATGAATTTTTAATTTGAAAAAAGAATGACATGTGCATTTGTAATATTATAATTTAAAAGATTTTCTTTTATCTTTTAGAGAAAAAACTCAAGGGAGTACTTTCGATAAACGTTTTTTTTTTTTTTTTTTTTTGAAAATTTCAAAAGAATTGTTGAAAAAATAAGATTTTAAAGTTTTCTATAATCTTATTGAAAGTTTCAATATTTAAAGCATACTTTTAGGGTAATAGTATTAGAGTTAAATAAATTATAGAATACCTTTTTATTGTTTAAAAATTGTAATATACTTTAAGGATTTGGTTGCATGTATACATTTAGCTTTTGCTTTATAATTATGTTGCTTAAAATTTTTAGAATTTTTAAAAGTGCTTCATTATTTTATACAATTTTTTATTTAATATTTTTTTAACGCCAGAAATAGAGAAAAATCTTTTATTAAATACTTTTTATGCTACATGTTTGGCTTATTATAAATTTTCATCACGTTTATTTGTCAAAACTCATTTTATTCATACATTTTGATCCAATATTGTTTTCATTTCAACATCGTTTTTTTTTTTTTTTTGCTAACTAGCATCTATTCTATAGAGTTTTTTTGCGTTACAGATAATGTGAAATATTTTTGTTATTCATTCAGTAGATATTGCCATATTTGGGGGAAAAGCAAAAAAAAATGTTGAATTTTTGATTAGAAATTCCTCGAAATGTCATCAATCATTTGTTATGTCAAGTAAGTTCAAATTAATATCGACAGTAGGACATATATAAAACGACACACTAGTAAAAGACAAATCAAAAATGTTAAAAATTTATATAAGTAAATAATATATTTTAACAAATAAAAAAAAAATATATGGTTTACATATTAGGGCCATTCTCAAAAATATTTAAAACTGGTATTAATATTATTTTTTTAGTTTTTGGCAATTAATAGGATTTTTCACGATACTAAACCACTAGTTAAAGCCCGTATGACACTGTATAGTTTTTGTATTGACAATCTAAATTAAAGCAGTACAAATATATTGTTACTCAATTTTTTAACTAGTGTAAAGAGTACGAACACATAGTGCCAAATTGTAGTAAATGTCAAAACAAATACTTTTGTTATCGATAAATCAGCGAAAAATTGGGATATCTGTCAAAAGTGCAAACGAAAATTTTGAACTTTATCTTGACATTTCTCACAGGCAAATAAGTTTGTTGTCAGTTTCTTTTTGGAACTGTCAGTTTAAAAAAAAAACAAAACAGTTTGTTTACAAATTGTATATATGTTTCATTCGCACATTAATGTTGTTTCTTTCTCCCAATACATCTTGAAACTATACAAAAACTATACAGTGTCATAACAGCTTAAGCACGGCAAGTCCGTTTGCGTGAGCTATTTTCTGTAAGGTGTGCAGCACAATTCTAAACAATAATTTTTTTTTATGTTTTTGCTTTTTCATGGCAATTAACTTCTTTGTTTTGTGCTTTCCAAAAAATCTTTGTCAAATTCTGTGGTGTTTAAAACAATTTAATTTTTGACTCAAAATTGCGTTTTATGAGATATTAAAAAATTATAACATGTTTTTGGGATTATATTTGAATTTAACGTAATCAGTTGAAGAGAAAATCTATTTTGTACACGTATATAAAAAGTCCATATAATTTCAGCATTTAAATTTTGTTTATACTCCTCTGAATTTATGCTGTAAAATTAAAAAAATTCTGTCAACCAACAAACTGGTCTATTTGAAATAAAAAAGCTAATGTGCTATGCGGAAAAAGGAGTTTTTTAACAAAATTCACGCTCGTGACGATCGTAATCTTTATCTGTTAAGGGCACAACAACGAACATACCTCCAACTGAGCATAATTACAACATTAACGAACCATTGTTTTCAAGTTTGAAACATTGGTTTCAATTTTCGATTGTTATTTATTTTTTTTATGTGATGGCACGCTAATTAATAACGTGTTAAATCTAACTCTCAAGTTCTACGAGCTTGTGTAATACCAAAGGGAAAAGCTGAAAGCCGCAAACAAAGAAAAATAAAAATACTAAAAAAAAAAGTGAAATTATTTCAAAGGATTTTTTAGGCACTAAAATTTATGCACTACCACGATTTAAAGTGCTGTTAATCCAAAACCGGCTTTTATAGAATAAAACAATTTCGAAAGTTATTGAAAAATAATATCAGTTTCAAAGGATGTAAATATTTTTGACATAAGTCCATATAGTTTTAGCTTTTTTCTCATCATATTTAAACTACAATTCAAGACAGGAGCAAGCTCATCAATATCAACAAAAGTTATGGTAAAGAAAACGTATATTTGATTTCCTTCCCTATCCTCACCCAAAAAAAAGTATGTGCATGAAATATTTATCATAGTTAAGTTAGACAATGAATTTTAGATTAAAAACATACAAAAAATATTTCTACCTATTTTTTTTTTTTTTGGATATCATTAAGCCTTAAGGTATGCTATAATTTATTTTATTTGCATATTGTATAAAATATGCTTTGAAATATAAATATATTAATAAAACCTAAAATTAGATTTTAAAATGTTAAATGCTTAATAATTTTTAGATATTTTTCACTTAGAATGTCTATTAATTTGTCTCTGTTATTTTGCCTTTGTGCGTTTCTATTTTAATTTGTACTCTTTTTATTTCAAATTAATAAAACTTTCTGTTCGTTCTTGCATAAGAATAAACATTTTGATCTTTATTTTCCTTCTATAATGGATTATATTTCCTAGTATCCTTTGCCTTCAGATAAAAAAAAAGACTTCTCATATAATTGTACATCAATGCCTTGATTAGCAATTATTTGCCAACCTTGTAGTCCATTTTCATCGTTGGTTTTTTATATAAAGCCTAATTAGCGTTTTGTGTTTTAAAAAGATACAGGATTGACAAAATCATCAAACAGATTTGTTTAGACAAATATTAACCCCATTTAGAAACAAAAAACTTTCCCTCTCGATTTCATTCTTAAATGTTTGAATTTTAACAATTTGGTTTTATTTAAATTCAAATTTATTGCTATTAAATGCTTAGAGAAAATTAAAGTCAATATAGGCAATTGACATTGAAGAGAGTTTATTATTTAGAGTAAAAAGAGTAGAAAACTCATTAGAACAAATGTTTGGCGAACATTTAAGAAGCAGTTCAAAAATCTTTCCACAAAAAAGGAATGCTTTTAACAAAGAAAATGTACTACAAAATAAAACTTATTGCGCTGGAAAATACATTATTAATTTTAGTAAGAAAACAACAATAGTTTTATATCAACGACAATTATACGATGTTCTCTGATTTTGATTAACACTAGAATTACCGTAATTTTGTATACATACACTGTCTTAAAACAATCAAAATGGCTACTGGTTTTCAAAAGTTCATCAAAAATACGCTTTTTATCCACTCGTTACGGTTTAAGCAGCAGTATAATATAAACATCCAGCACTTCAAAACTGCGTGTAAAGAATTTCAAATCGTTGTTTTGTTTAAGCGATATTTGGAACAGAAAGAAAATCGCTATTTTTTCGTTACTCTCAACTTCATCGTTCCTCTCAATTCATAAAATCTTGAGAAATAAGAGGCATATAAAGTCAGTTTCACCAGGTGTCGAAAATCTTTGAGGTCATATAATTTAGAAAACCGGATCGTTCTGGCTACGAATTTTTAAAATACACAAGGTAAAAGATATTTCAGAATTTATTCCGTTTTAACTCAAAACATGCATAATGTCTAGTTTTTATTGAAATGCTTATAAACTTGCAGTTATTATCAATTCAGAGTTGTCATATGACAATTTTAATTATGATCAAAAATCATGACATTTTTCTAAACATCTTTAAAAATCGGTTAACATAAAACGATTGAAACAACATATATTCTTCAATTAAAATTTCTCCATAAAATGAAATATATTTGATTGCATTTTTTAAAACCATCCTAGGGTTCGTATTCTTTCAAAATTTCAACTTTGATAACATATATTATCACAAGAGGTCGCTTTTAGGCAATGTAAGCACTATTGCATATTTCTGTTAAGTTTGGTTAAAAATGTTCAGTGGGTCTACTACGTGCCTTTAACGAATTAATTAAAAACGTTTTTTGAAATCTACAATCTAACTCATTATACAGTGTTTTAGTGTAAACAGTTAAATAAAATCTTAATCATAAAATTATAGATTCTTTCTTGACAATCCGTTTTGCATTTTATGAAACCATTTGAAGTGTACTATTTGCTATTCTTTTTTTTTATATATATTAGATGTTGCCTTTAGATTGTGAAAAACTATATAAACTGTAAGATAAGACAATAAATATTCAATATTTGTACTTTAGCATATCTTTCGTATATATTTATTAAACGATTTAAATTAATTTTCTTTCGGATTTAAATTAATACTATCTACCGTTTTTTTAATCCCTACTTGTGTGCCTTAAAACAACCTTTTTGTCTACTTTTAAACAACTTTTATTGAATAAAAATCATAGCATACTTTTAGCAGATTTTTAATTAAAGAAAATGATTGCCTACTTTAAAAACAACTTTTTATAACTAGTAATTTATTTAAATCTGATTAAAAACAGCGAACAAAAAGTTTTTCTTTTCAATGTTTTTTTTTATATATATATTTGGGAGATTTTAAGTTATACTTGACCTGATTTATATTTTTTGTTTTTTTTTTTTTTTTGCAAGCCGTTAAAAATATTCAAGAGCACATGTACTATGGCTTTTAAAACTAAGGATTAACGCAACTCTTTTTCAATGGCTACATTTTAACATTTTTACAAGTTGATATTCATGAAATTTTCACTTCAATATAAGTATTTATAGTATGTATAAAGAGCCTACGTGCAAACAAAAACGGCAAGTGATGAAAGGTTAAATAAAACGTTAAAAAAAGTAAATTCAGGTAAAACAATTCAAAAATAACATAAAATGTAAAACATGTTTTTTAAAAAATAAAGTAAACCATAATAAGTGTGAGAGAAATAATAAATAAAAAAAAAACTAAGAGATTAAAAAAATAAACTGAATTTAACCAAAAAAAAAAAACACTTTAAAATTGTATATTAATTGCAGCCTTAATGTAGGCTTTAAATTTAATGAGAATTTTATTGAGCAATCGGAAATATCAGAAATTGTGTTGGTTATGTCGTATATGGATGTTGGTTTTATTTGTAATTTTCAATTAAAAATCCTGTTTATCCTTTTAACAGTTTAAAATATTTGCCTTAAAGTATGCAACATATTCTTTTAAGCTCTTTAATTCTCAATTGTAAGTTAAAGCTGTAGTTTTCATATTAAAAAATGTGCCTCTTTTACTTAAGCTTTCCATGTTTGAATCACTTTATTCATCTGAATTTTTGTATCTTCATTCTTTGATGTCCAGAATAAAAAAATACATCATGGTTGGTTAGTTGAAAAGAGCATAAAATATTAATTATTAACATGATGCCTGTAATGGATGGCTGATTTTATTGTAGTTATTGCTCCTGTACTTTATACTCAACACTATTAAAAGAAAGTTTTATATCCGATTTTCTTGTTTTTTTTGCCGTGTTTGTTGTTACTGTATTTTTAACATAAAAGTATGTTATACATAACTATGAGTATTAAGTTGAACTGTAAGTGAAAGCTTTTTACAAGTATTTAAACTAAATACCTGGAATTTTGTCACATTTTCCAAATGAATATTTAATTTTAAAGCTTCATGTTGTTAAACATAATAAATCACAAGTGTTTTTTTTTTGTTAGCAGAAAACAAAAAAAAAAATGTAGAATAAATCAAGGAAATCCAATTTTTTGGTAGTTTTTATAACATGGTTATTATTGTTAGGATCCATGGGGATCTTATGTGTGGTAAGTTGAACATTTTTGTACAAATTTTTTAATTTTGTTTGTCATTTTATTTCAAATTATTTGCTATACAATTCATTTCAGTTAACTCTATGCGGTATATTTAATTTGTTTTTATTTTTGAAAAGATTGTTTGTGTGAATTTGTTTTGTGGTTGTATGTAGATTACTCCTTGGGGCCTTGTCAAATTTATGTTTAGAGTTTTTTTTTTCAAAGTTTTTTTTCTGGTTTTTTGTTGTATGTATCTGTTATATGCCCACGTGTATTATTTTAAGTGAAATTTCCATATTTTGTACATCTGCCAACAATTGTTATACATGCCTGAATAACATTTGTTTTTGATATTATTTGAAATTAGAGCATTTGTGGTTTCCACAGTTTATTTTGTATTTATTATTCGCTTTCCTTAAGAGAGATTTTTTTGGTTGTATATTTTTTAAATTAAATTATTAAAATAATCATTTTCGCCTTAAAACAAGCAATGATTTTGATATTTAAAATTAAGCCCTAAGGTATGCAATAATTTCTTGCATAAATACATATGAATTAAAAGAGACAGGAATAAAATTGGTTTTTTTTTTTGTAGAAAGTTCTATAAAAAACCTTAATGCAAAAAAATAGATGAATTTAGTAAATAAAAGGATAAAAATAAAAAAGAATAAAGATTTTAAATAAAATTTGAAATATATGTTGCTTTCCTAGTCACCTGGCCCGCTAAAGGTTATAGTATATCGCAGCAATGCCAAACTTACAATATTTGTTTTTCTATAAGAGAATGAAACAACTTTTTCAATTTTTTTTAAAAAATGGGTGGAGTAGGCGTAGTTTAATATTGAAAAAGTTTGGGATTATTTTTAGTTTATTAATTATTATTATGGCAAACAAAATTAAGATCTAAAAACAATATTTACTATAAAATTAAATATAGGCGCTCGAAAAATTCTAAACTAATCACTTAAAAATTAAAAATCAGCCGTTAAATTCAAAAAGTTATACCATTAAATTTCATAGTTTCAGATTATAATAGTTACGACACATAAAATTTTTAATATATTTTGTTCCCAGAAACTTCGTCAGTCAGAGAGAAATTGCAATGAAAAAATAGTTTTTCTAAAAAAATAGTAAAGTAACAATATATTTTGCTAAACCATTTTGTTGCCGCTTCTAGCACGCGTAACATTAGTTTTATAACATACAATTAAAAAAAAAATATATTAAAAATACCGCTTGGCTAGAAATAAGCAAAAAAGCCCTATTTTGAAAGAAATAAATTTAAATAAGCTTCTTTTGTAGAGAAAATAGTTAAATATAAATTTTCAAAATAAGCTAAAATAAGCAAAAAAATGCTAAGAAAAGTTCTAACAAATATAGCTTAAAATTTTAATAATTTCATGATCAGAACTTGTGTTCAATCTGAATAGTTCTACCCTTTCAAATAAAAAACCAGCATTAGCTTATTTTTGGTTTCCCAATTTATTATTATTTGATTGAATTTGGTAAATCCCAGAAACTGAAATATACCAATATATTTTTTTTTAATAGAACAAATTTAAATTAAAAAAAAAAAATTCAAAACTAGAGTAATACAAAACTCAATGTATCTAAGAAGCGGCCAAATTTTGTTTTATTTTTTTTTTTATTTCTCAAAAGAGTTTAGATGTTTTTGTATCGACCCAAAAAGTTTCACAGTGCAGATCGTAATAGTTTTGGAGAATATTTTCGTTGAATATTTTCTGTCAAATATATTTCAATGTTTCTGTACAATTTTATTATACGAATTATTTATTGCTCATACGCTACCGTATACATTTATTGATTTAACATACAGTTTTTGGCATATTGTCCTTCATATATATTTCAATATTTCTGTGTAATTTTATTATACCAAGGGATATATAGACGTACAAACTAGGACATACAAACATCTGCAGAAGATAGTTCTTCGTTTGCAAAAACACAAACGATGCGAAAAAAATAAACGCAGTGAATGCGGGAAAGCGCAACGAAAAGAAATTACTTTTTTAAAAAAAGTACTAAATTTTGGAAAAAGTACTTTATTTAATCCCCTTTTTTTTATTAAAAATGACTTTTTTTTTGAAACAAGTACTTTTTTTTACTTTCTTTATTAAAAAAAATCAACATTTTTTCCTTAGATTTCCTTTGCGCTTTTCCGCAATCACTATGTTCACAGCGTTTGCTTTCGCCGCAAGGAACTAACTGCTGCACATGATTGTAATTCCAAGTGTATATATCCCTTGATTAAATGAATTATTGATTGCTCATACAACGCAT
The DNA here is from genome assembly GCA_021234595.1 of Delia radicum. Taxonomy (NCBI): domain Eukaryota; kingdom Metazoa; phylum Arthropoda; class Insecta; order Diptera; family Anthomyiidae; genus Delia; species Delia radicum. The sequence goes on along the minus strand of CM037855.1, from coordinate 5,944,583 downwards.
TTACAACATCATTTAGCTCACAGATCATGAAATATGTATGAAGGACAATATTCCATAATTATTTTCTGAAAACTTTAATCCATAATTGCAAATTTGAGAAAGCCAATAGTTTTATATTTTTGATTGTTATGCTGATGACAAAATACGAGAATTGTGTTAAAATAAGTTCGTCGATTCTATACAAATTTTTAAAAACCTTAAGGATTAGCATGTCGGAAACCTCATATACCACAAACTTCGTTAATGCACTTGCTATGCAGGTATATGTAAGCATGTATGGATATTTATATATATATTTAAGTTTATCAACATGCACCAACATAAACCTGTATATATCCATATATGTCGATTTCTACCTGGGTAATTAAATATATTAATATATCAAAATATTATGCCAGGATATGCTAACACTTTTTGACTATTTCTTTTTTTAAGAAAAATAATTTTAATCGATTTTAAATTTGTTTGCCAATTCCTTAAAATTCTGCTCGAAAATCATATTAAATCATGTTACAAATAAACATATATTTTAAACCACTTTGATATATTACAGAAACAGCTATAGTAAAACCCCAAATGGTCATCTGGGATTTTTATGCAAAGACAATCAAATAATTCTAATAATTTATGTTTAAGTTTAAACATATAAATTTTAGCTTTAGTTTTGTCTGTAGTAAGGATAAAACTGCATGTAAAACAAATAATTTAAAATAAAATTAATGTTTTTTATCACAAGAACTTTCGTTGGTATTTTCATTGTCTGTTGCAGGCATATAGTATATAACTAACATACCTAAGGAGTATCAAAAATACCCCAGAGAGTAATATAAACATGTAAAATCTTAAAGAAATAAACAAATATACACACACACATTTACTTACACTCATACACACAAACCCACAAAAAGAAAACCTTGATGTGAGTGTATAAAATCACTTGAAGGTACATTTACATACCTACAACTACATACATTTATAAAAAACTTAAGAAAAAGAAGTGAAGGATTTTAAAAACAAAACTTTTTGGTTAAAGAGAAAAGTAATCAAATACATAATGTCCTGTCTTGTGTTGAGTCTTTGTTTTTCCATGTAATAATAAAAACAAAGAAAACAAAAGTCTTTAGAGTTTTTAAAGAAAAATTTGTATTGTAACTTGACAAAATATCAAGTAATTTTCAAGGTAAGATATTTTTGTTTTGTTGTATATCATCAACATCATCATATTATCTTTATATCATCACACACACACACATATAACTAGATATCCATACATACACGTATGTAAAGTTGAAAACATGTAAGCTGTGTTAAAATGTCATTACAACACATTTGAAGAGCTTGATAAACAACAACAGGAAATTGCAACAGATACTTGTAAATATCTTATATGTATAGTTTCTTAGAATTTACATACACACTCCGTTTGCTTGTCCGCATATGAGTGAGTGTATGTGAGTGGAATCAAGTGCTTGTGTTTGAGTTGGAAGGGATACCTAAACAAGAGCTAAAACAAGCAAATACATTAAGTTATGAATGTGTTTGTTTTTTGTTTTGTGTTTATATTGCGTCACAATTTGTTTATTAAAGATGAGAATAGTTGGTTATGTCCATGAGTAGAGGTATGGATAACTTAATGTTTAAGATGTAATACACTCATAGAAAAATTATTGTAATTATAATGTAATTATAAATAAATACAACGGTGGCGCAAAAATAACCTTCCGATGTTTTTTGGCTGTAATTTAAAAAAAAAAAATGAAAAAACTTGATTCTTCTTGTGATTATTTTTATTTGGTATTTTAATTTTTTTTACATCAAGTCGAGAATATGATGTCATGTAAATGGCCGCCGCCACAGTTTGATTGTTATTTGAGCACTTTTATGGCATTTTCCATCACTTTGGCCAAAACTTCCGGCGATAGGTCCTCACATTCTAGACGGGATATTGTCTTTAAGAGCTGCAAGAGTCTGAGGCTTGTTGACATAAACCCGCGACTTCAAAAAAGCCCCACAAAAAGAAGTCTGGAGCGGTCAAATCAGGCGATCTTGCTGGCCAGTGCAAATCGCCAAAACGGGGGAGATTAGGCGCCCGGGGAAATGCATCCTTCAGCATATCTGTTGTGGCACGTGCAGTGTGTGCCGTTGTAACCGTCCTGTTGGAACCACATGTTTTCCAATCCCAATTCATCAAGTTGCGGCCAAAAAGAACTCGTTGATCATTGCTCTGTAGCGCTCACCATTCACAGTAACCGTTTGGCCCGCGACGTCTTCGAAGAAAAAGGTCCGATGACTCCTCCAGCGAAAACAGCACACCATACAGCGACTTTGAGCGGGTGTAATGGCTCTTCGTGGGGTTACACGCGGATTTCAGTGCCCCAGAAGCGTAAATTTTGCTTATTTACGTACCCGCTAAGATGGAAATGGGCCTCATCACTCATGATTATTTTTAATGAAAAATCATCTTCCTCTTGGTGGTGATTAAGGATGGCTTGAGCGTATGTTACACGCGATTGGCGGTCAGCAGCTAACAGCTGATGCACCGTCTGGACTTTGTACGGAACATCTTCAAATCTTGTATCAAAATGCGCTGTAAAGACCTTCGACTGATACCCATTGCGTAACACGTCGTCTGGTCGATGTCGACGGCGTTTCCATGACATCCTCGGCTACAGCAGCAATATTCTCTGAAGAACGGCTAAACTCCGGGGTCTGCCACGCCTGGCAGCATCTCGTGTTGTGCCAGTCTTCGAAGCGAGCGGCTAAACGTCGCAGTGTTTCACCAGTAGGCGTTAGACGGCCAGAATCTGCAACGAAATTCACGTTGTGCCAAAGTCACCGACCAATTATTGTTCAAATAAATAGTCACCAATATTCCGCGTTCTGGAGCAGTGTAGCGACACATGTTTATTAACGTGTATTTCGCATGTGTTTACTACACAATGTCAAAACAGAACTGACATTAGGGCCAATCGCAAAATTTATAGCATTTCTGATAGGAGGATTACTTTTGCGCACCTTGTATATAAATAAATATAAATATATAAATAAAATATATAAATAAATAAGTCTACTAAAAATGGATTTGCAAGTTATGCCACTCGACATATTATTGAAATGAATTTAATATGAAATCCGAAAAAAGACAATTTTCAAAGTTTCTTCAAATGCCATTCACTATTTGTCTATACAGAAAAAATTATTAACTTTAAACATCTTATAAAAAATTTGATTTAAATAAAAGTCGTTTTCAAACATGCATAATTTCCAGTAATTAATATCATTTGCGTGTTATTTGCAATATCAATTAAAATGTTAATTAATATTATCAATTTCTTTATTATACATGATTTTAATTTTGTTTGAAGCATAATCGAAAATGAGGAATATTTAGTACTTTTCTGAGGTATTGCCCCAAAAACCCGGGGTTTAAAAATAGTGTTCAAAATGCCAACATTTAAAGAAATATTAACAACAATTATGCTTTTTTAATAACTGGAATTAATAGCCAGTAATAATTTAAAATTATTAAATATTAAGGAAAAAGTATAACGAGAGCTTATATTCAATACCCTGTGTGAACAAGAAAGATTTTTTTCAGGAGAAGCAAAAAACATGATTTATGACCTAACCTTTTAAGTATGAATCCATATTCCATATTGGGTACAGTTGTAGGAAACAGCTTCGTTTAATATATGTAGTAATAATACATTTGTAATAACTCAAAAACCTTAATGTGGTTGATAGAGGATATTGCATTCAAAAATAAATCTTATGGTTGATAGAGAAATAACAAATATTAAAAAAAATACTAAAACGGATTTTTGATGTCTAAAATGTTTGTCAGAAATAAAGCTAACATCAATGAATTGAATTCCCTCAAAAAGTGGTTTTTCAGGAAATATGTTCATAGTGGGTATTTAATTTTAATTCGATACGCTTTTCGGCACACATGTTTTGGTTTTTATACATTCGCTATATTTTCCGTTATTTGGCGATCCGAAATTTTGACTACTTTTGGTTTTTCGTTAATAAAATCGTTGGAAAGTAAAAAGCTTTTCGGCCCACATGTTTTGGTTTTTATACATTCGCCATATTTTTCCGTTATTTGGCGATCCGAAATTTTGACAACTTTAGGTTTTTAGTTAATAAAATCGTTGGAAGTAAAAATATCGAAAAAACGCCCAGGTAGAAATTGCCAACCGTACCAAATAAATTACCCAATAAACAAATAATGTTGTATATTAAAAACCACTATTTTGTTTGCAAATCATGTGATTTACAAACGAAATATCATGTGATTTACCAGTACCACCCGCAAAATTCTTTGCCAATATTATTTTTAACAATATTATTACCAATTAGAAGCATTTTTTTTGCATTTTATTACATTTCAAACATTTATTACAAAGATTTCGCAAAATTTGTTGAATATTTAAGCTATTTTAAAAGCAACAAATTTTCAAACCAACGGTTAGCAATCGGGTAACAGGAAATTACTGTCAATATTGTTAAACGCAGGTTCTGCCAACGCATAACCGACCGTGTCCGAATCCTTGCCAATACTGTGTCGCTTGTATTTTTCTGCCTGGGTGTTTGCATATATTACATTTATTATCAAAATATTCAACTTTCATTAAGTTCTGGAATTTCATGCAGTGAAGGGTAAAGGAAATGTCATTGAAAATAGGTTTTAATTTTATATCATAAGAGAAAGTATTTGTTCTAACAATTTTTTTCTTGAGTGTTATATTTGTTTATTTTAGTTCTAGTTGACTTTTTCTTAAGTAAACGGAAATGATGCATTTTATAAGAGCAACATTTAAAGAATTTCTCTTTCAACTATTCCCACTCGAAGACCTTCAACGAAGACTAGACATTGAATAACTACAAACTATCATTGGTTGTTATCCTGTTTTTCCTCAACAATTCTATTTAACATATGTCCTTTACACATACAAACAGAATATTATAATTGTAAATAGTGTAAATGACAAGTATTTTGTTGTTAATTACTTTTAAAATAGATAGACATTTTTAAAACAAAACCGAATTCTTAGTCTAGAAAGTTTTTTGTTGACATAACTTTAAAAAGATTTGTAGAAAAACAATTTACATAAAATTTTAATTATTATAAAAGCTATTTATTTATTTTCTTACCTTTAACTGTAACGCCTACAGTTTGTAAAACTTCTAATTTCTTCTTATTTAAAGGCGATTGGCCAATACATTTATAAGTGCCAGCATCTTGATAAACTACATCTTTTAATGAGAATTGCCCTGTAGGTGTAGACAGACCTTGACCCAAACCTCTTAGACGTGCTGTAACAGGATCTAAATGTGACCAACAACCTAAAGAACCTTTAGAAAGATAACAAGAAAATAACAAAATATATTTAAAGCAAATAAATTAGTAAAAAAATGGTTGTATTTAATCTAAATTTATTAAATATTTATGCCAAAAAAAGTGGAAGAATTCCTTTTAATTTGTAATTTCTTCTTTTCTTAATAAAACGAAGAAAGCAAGAAATTTGCTTATTGTATTGTGTATAATTTCATTAATTGTTTCAACACGAAAATTTTAATTTCTTTAATTGATTTGGGTTTGTTGTTGTATGTTCTTTTGCTTTAACTTCTCTTATCAAATAGACACTAAAGTTTTTGGCCCGAAAAAATCGTGCTGTATATAGTAGTCTAATAAATTTCCATTTATAAAAAAAAAAAAAAAAGGAGAAGGTATAAAGTAAATTAATTTTTTTTTTCTATATTTGTTTCAATTCATTATGCTTTGTGTTCCTTAATGAATATTATTAATGGTATGATAGGTACATCATTAGTTATTTTTATTCATGTTAAGGTATGACGTTGCTAGTCGTATTCATTGGTTTTACAATTAGTTTACAATTGTTGTAATTAAGTTTTGTAGTTAATTGTAAATATTTCATGGAATAATGCTTGTTGTAAGCCTAAAAGCATACCTTAATTAGCAAGGAATTTCACAGTTGCATAATTTAGGAATTATTAACTTAACCCATTTTATACCACTAGTCGATACCGTGCGAATTTGTTGACGACATTTTGTAGAAAGATGTAATAGTGTCTCAATCTTTGTACACTTATTGCGCCATCTAGCGGTTGCATTCTTAGTTGAAATTCAAATTTTGACGCTTTGTATGTCATTAACGGGTTAAGATTTGTTTCAAATTACAATTTATATTTACTGTTAAAGCAACTATCTGTCGAACTGTAACTTACAAAAATTTCTTTGGAAGTTGTTTGGGCATAAAATTCTAGGAAGTTATTTTGCAGCATTATATGAATGCTTCTTTTTTATGACACGTCAATTGTAGATTCATTAATGAAAATGCTTAATTAGAATCATTCTTTTGAAAAACAATTTTGCTCAGGTTCCACAGACGCCAAGCATCTCTACTATCCCGACCCTTTTAAAACAATTCAGATTTTTTTTTTTTAAATGGGTTCCCAAGTCTATTTTTATAAAATGGACTGTATCTCTTTCAAAACCGAACATTTTTTCTCCCATACATCACTAATACATTCCTACAATGTAAAAATGGTCTAGATCAGTGATTCCATTTTCATGCTTAGATTACATAAGATTTTAAAGGTTTTTAAACTTTCTGGCTTACCTTGTGGACATTGTAGTGTAACAGCACCTCCAAGTTGAACCTCCAATTGACCCTTATTCGGATTGTGAGAGGCAGCTGCTACCGATATATCTTGATCGTCTGGTTCAGATGTAACATCAACTGAGTCATCTGTAATAAAGAATTGAGTATTTATATTAATTTAAAAAACAGAATTCGAAAATGTTCCATATGTTTAAAAGTTATAATTTTATAAAAAAATACTGCATAATTTAGGGACCATAAATGTAAGTTTAACATAGTTAAAATAGCTTGTGCAAGGCTAGGGCCGCTACGCCTTTAACAACTATTATTTCTATTTTTATACTTGATTTTTAATAAATTTTATGCAAAATTTAACTAAAGTAAACTTATTGCATAAAATAACTTTCATAAAATAACTTTGCAAAAAATATATTGTGTATCTGTCAAATTTGGAACTACTGCTGGTGTCAGTATTGGCTTTTACGATTTATGCTAACCTTTTAAACCAATAACAAAAAATACGTTTTATGCAAATTTTTTGTAAACAAAATATTAACGAAAAAATTCTAAAAAAAAAATTATTGCATAATTTTGGGCTTAGTTTTTTTTATTATTTATTGTAGTATACGTTAGGGCATTAAAAAATCTTAAAAAATAAAATAATCAAATATTTATTTAGAATTTCCATTTATTTCCTAAACATTCGGTTCTATACATAAACCACCTACAACTTGTTTATTTATTTGACCATTATTTGAAAACAAAACCCAGACCTTTTAACACTTTTGGGAATATAGTTTGTTTATGATTTTATTTCAGTATCTTTTTCCAATTTTCTGTCCTATTTACAAAGAAAAAAGGTTTCCTAAGCAACTAAAGCAATATGAAGAAATGTATTTTTAATAATAAAGAAAGTGAAAAAGTTAAACAGAATTTGTTTACATTAAAATAAAAAACAACCTTTATCTATAAAACAGTCTCAAATAAATATTATTGAAAATAAGAAATTGATGGTCATCAATAGATTCGCTTTTAAAAAGACTTTAGAGAACAAAAAATATCTACTTGAAAACATAAAATATAAGAAAATAAGTCAAACATTAGAATTTGTAAAAAGGCAAAAAATAAACTTTAATGCCAATATGTCCTGTAAAGGATTTATGAGCCTTCATCATATTTTCACTTCAAGAACTTTTTTCCATTTTTTCTTCATTTGATGGCGTATTCCAGCTAAAAGTGTCGACATATTGAAGCCTGATATTATTGTAGTGTTTGACTGACATCATCGACAATTTCATAGTTATTTTATATTTTCGTTTTTGCAATACCACTTTAAGTATATTACAAACCGAGAGAAGAGAGTCTGTAAATATATGGCTTAAAGTGAGAGTTGTTTTTGGATACGAGCTGCGTATGGCATGTTGCTGTATTATATATGAGCTTATATGATTAATGATTGGTCGATTTACTTTTTTTTCCTAAAGGATTTTTGTGATGATGGTATTTGTAGTATAGTTTGTTTTGTATTTGTGTGGGGTTGACTTATTATTTAGTGTTGTTGTTTTTTTGAAGAGGGTTTTGTGGATAAATGTATATGTATAAGTTCATAAAATCCTTTAGATTTATAAAAAAAACAAGGCTAGTACTTGTTTTTTATTAACGGCAATATAACATAAGTCCAGACTGATTTGAAGTTTATTAAGTTTGAAGTTGATTAGTTTAAGTTTAACACAAAAAAGAAGATTTGTTGTTTTTTCCAAGGATAAACTGGAAAAAAAAAATCAATTTGTGTTGATCAAAGAACTAAAAATTTATAAAAAAAAACTAAATTTTATAAAATAAAATAAATTTGAAATTTATTTTTTTTCCAATGGAATTTCAAAAGTATACTTAATCTTCTACTTCCACCGAAAAAAATAAGGTGAATTAAATTTCTATTAAGCTTTTGCTTTGATTTCAAATTCCCCTTTGATTAAAAAATTAATAATATCTATTAAATGTTTAATTGAAAATGAATTTGGTGCACCCATAAAAACTTAAAAAAATTAAAAAACTATTAAATTGAAAAAAATCCAATTATATTTGAAAAAAAAAACTTCAAAATTTAGAGAATCGCCAAAGCTAGAAAAAATTGGGCAAGAATTAAAAAAAAAAATAACCAGTATAGTGGACAAAATTCCTTTAGGCTCACCAATATATTTGAATTTTAACAAAAACGGGGAAAATTTACGACAATTCTAAAAACGCCAAAATAATCCCTATTTGGTATATTTTCAATGATAAAACATATTTTTTTAATTGATTAATATTTTTGATATAAATTGTAACAAACATTCAAAATAGAAGCGCCATTCAATCGCGGAGTACTTCAATATAATTTAAAAAAATTAAATAATTTGTATTAAATTTCGAAATTTCTGTTGGTAAATAAAATGGAGATCCTTTTTAGGTCTTATTGTACATCATTAACTAGAGTAGACTTATCTTGATCTACAAAATTTGAAGTGTTTTTTGTTATTTGGCACAGTGCTGGATATTTGTGAGGGTTTACATTGACGTTATATTAATATTATCAATTTGCACTCTCTCTCTCTCTTTGCAAATGACTAAAATCCTTATAAATTTTAGTCATTTGCAAAGTATATGTGAAAAATCCTGGACACATTTTGCCCACTTTTAATTAGAAATAATAAACAAGGACACAATATAAATAACACTGTAGAGTTGCAAAGAAACTGGGGAACTATTTTTGAACACCGAATGTTCCTCTATACATATCAATAGTGCCATTCATATAATCCACATTTCGCCTTATCCTTAGATTATTTTAAAATATGTTTGCAATTATCAAATTTTAAGTATTCCGAGCTGTACAGAAATATAATGTTTGCGGACTGATACGCATTTTTTAAACGCGGCTGTTAAAAGAGTTCCGGCTTAAACTTTTTGAGTTTCAGACACAATTTTTTTGTTTAAGTAAACTAAACATTATAAAAAAAATTTCAAGTAATTAGACTCTAGCGATGTCTATCAATCTCAGAGAATACAAACGTAATCAAAATCGATATGTTTCGCGGATTTTGGTTATAAAAGATTTTTACGTTGTTTAGCGATATAGGCATCAACATTTGCAGCACAAGGAACACATTACGCAAAGCATAAGTTGAAATATGTATTGCAATAATATTGGTCCACTAATACAACTTAAATAGTAAAGACGTGAAAAAAAGGATTTTCAGAAATTGCACTTTATGAGCCAGGTTCTTATTTCAAAATTACCCGATAAAACCGTTTTTGTTAAAAAACTATTTTGCGTTTCCCCTTGGTGATAGGTCAAAGCGTAACCCCTACCAATAACTGCATGGAATCAGTCACCATCCATGCAATATTTTCTAAGTTCTGGCAATGTTTTTCTAAGTTCTGGTGTTATTTATTTATTTAATTTTATTTTTTAAATTTGATATTTTTTTTTTCAATTTTGTCGATATTTCTTCCAACTTGTTTTTTTTTTGTTTAATTTTGACGAGTTTATTCAACATATATTTTAACTATTACTCTAAATTTTGGGGATTTTTTTTTTTAAATTTTGGTAATTTTTTCAAATTATTAAATTTTGGCGACTTGTTACTTTTTTAATTAACATTTTAATAGTATCTACTAAACATTTGTTTGAAATTAAAAATCATATTTAATTACATTTTTAATAGACATGATTAAAATCTTAATTGAAATCAAATTAATTAATTGATTTAATTGAGAGTAAAATGTTGAGTTGAACTTTTTATTGAATTAACAAATATTTTAATTGAAACGCAATTTTAGTTTTTTCTGTGTAAATGTCTCATTACTTTACTTGGTATTATTCCATTTATCTGAAATCCTTTGCTAAAAGTTCCTTTCTAGTCCGTTTAAAAAACAAAGCTCTATAGATTATTAAATTGTTGCTTTTTACATTTATCACCATTACATGTAGCATACTTTTAGGATTATTAAAAAATTTCGTAATTTTGGCATAATTATAGGCATTTTTCGGTTTCATTACGATGTTTCCTTGCATCCAAATAAATTTAAAATGACTTTTTAATATTCTACAACAGTTAAACGTTAAAAAATCCATTGTGTTTTGCTTTTGTTAAAATTTACAAAGAGAAACATAATGAAATAGGTATATACGCTAAAGCATACTTTTTAGCTTTTAGTATTTTCAAACAAACCCTCATTTGCATATTTTTCTTTGTTTCAAGTAAAACCCATAATGTAAATAATAACACATAATTTACATACACACATTTTTTGATATATATTATGACACATTTATCTACTTTCCATTTATTATAAGAATTATACATTATAGAAGAAAGTATAAATTACAATTTAAGTTGACATATGCAATACTCATATTTAAATAGAAAACAATACCAAACGCCTAAAAGTATAAGAGTATTAAGAACAAAAAATAAAAAAGGTACTTAGAGGGTATTTAGCAACAACAAAATTGGTTTAGAAGAAGAAAAAAATACAATAAATTACAATGGTTGAAAATAAATGTAAAGTGCAGCATGTAATATATAAGGGAAATTGTAGATAAGGGAGGGTTTTAAAGAAATACAAAAAGTGAAAGACAAGAATGTTAAGAGTATTTTAATTTTAAATATTTTAACTACTTAAAAATTTGAAAACAAATTAAAAGAGGCCAATATAAAAAAAAAGTTGAAGAATTAAAGCATACTTTTTACCCTTTTCAAGCATATTATTTTTGTTAAAGAAATTTTTTATTGCTTAACTAATTCTAAAACATTTTTATTTGCATAAAGAAAATTTGAAAACAAATTAAAGGATAGTTTTTGAGTCTTGAAATATTAAGGCATTCTTCTAGGCTTTGTTGTAGTCTGAATATAAATTTTAAATTATTTGTTTTAGCTTTAACTAAATTTTAATATTCTAAGGTTTAATTAACACAGTAATTCGTATTCGGGTTTTTTTTTAAACAGAGGTATACTTTAAGGATTTAATGTTCCCATAACTGAAATTTCGATTTTTATTTAAATTTGTGTGTATAAAAAAAAAATGTTGTCTAATTTAAAGACTTTTTTTTTACTTTAAAGGAGTACGTATATTTTAAAATATATTTTGTAAGACATTTAAAAGATCTTAAATCCCAGTTATTGTTGATTTTATATTTAAAAAAAACTTAAAGCCTACTTTAAGGATTTTTATTGTTCTCAGAAATACATTTAAAAACATGATTTAATTACTTCCTTTCTTTTATTTATTTGTTATATTTTGCACATTTGTTAGCTGTTTAATTATGTGTCACATTTCTACAAAATAAAGGGCTGCTTGTATTTCATAGGGGTTGTTAATACACAACACAATTTAATGTTATAACGTTTACCAATAATGTCATTAAACTGGTATGGGTTAACATATATGATGACAGCAATGAACTCAGAATGAAAAGAATTCAATATAAAAAGTGATTTTTGGCTTAAAACATAAAAAAGTATTATTAAACTTTAACTGTAAATTAAAAAACTTAAAAATATAGTCAAAGCAATTATTCAAACTTTAATTTAAAAGGCACGAAATCCATAAATAACTCTGTGAAAAGCTACTAGAATTATCAGTTTTAATGAAGGAGAAACATGTGTTAGCGGACGGGAATATAAGCATGCGTTCCAAGTTTGCGGAACAATCTCACGTTTCAGTTTTAAAAAGTGGTGTAAAATGAAAACCTTTTTATTTTGGGGTTAGAAGTAATACTTATATAAAAATCTCTTCATATGAATAGAATTTTTGAAATCCATCGCCAAATTTTTTAAAAAGTTAAACCTTATATAACTTGGGTTAGAAATGTATTTTACTAGGGCAACCAGATAATAACATATAAAAATTTTCAATATCAGCCCTACGACGACAAATGTTTGATCTATGTGTCATGTTAACTTTTCAGGGAATTTTAATAATACTTGTTGTGATGGACTCTAGAGAAATGCAACTATTTAGGGATACCTATAATTTGAAGCTTGATATTCTCAGTTCCCCACAAGGTCATCACAAAGTGAAAACTAAAATTTGGTTTTGGTAGCCTCATTTCCCTACAAGGTCATCCCAATGGCAAAACTATTTTTTGTAATATTCTTTTTTTAACATTTTCGTGTTTAGCGTTTTGAATTTTTAAAATTCGGATTTTAATTCATACTAAAATGGTTATTATTTTTGGATTGGCTATAGTTAAAAAAAAAAACACAATTATTATTAAAAAAAATTCTTAACCCATTCAGGAGCGATAGTCCATTATCATTTTCGCTATAGTACTAATATTTTTCAATAGCGGGGGCAATAAAGTCTTTGAGAAGTTTCGTCAAAAAATCTCCAAAGTTTTAATGTTGATCGTCAAAAGTATTAAAGATATTGGTCATTTATTTAATGGTCCTGATGTCTATTTTAGAAACGGATATTGTTAGCCTTTAATTCTGATATATTTTATGATTTTTCTGTTAAAACTGGTTTTAATTTACAAAAAAAATTTAAATTAGATACCCTGTTAAATCTAAAAACTCATTACAAAATCTTACAAATTAATATAGCATAATTTAAGGAGTTTAAAAATATTTTTAAATAAACCAATCTCTATCATTATTACTTTTCAAAACTAATTTGTGTCCCTAAATTAATTTTCTTTTTTCTTTCTTCAAATACTAATAATCTTTGAATATATTAAAAAAAATTTTTTTTGTTTAAAATTTTAAGCCTTATCATATTTTACATAATCCCTAAAAATATGCCACGTTTGTTAAATTTTTTATCTTTTACCCGGTAACACCTCTTTTTTCCAATTACCATCAAATTAATACCACTTCAGTAACAACACAAAACATTTCCTCACTTTATGAAAAGCTAACAAACAATAAGGAAAAGGAAGCAACATTAACAACAACTACAAAAATGGCTGATGAAAATGAAAGCGTCATCATGAAGAATAATCATAAAAAAGAATATGAAACGAAGATGAAAACAAACACATCCTTCCGCCTATTTATTTATTTTTTTTAATAATAAATAAAAGCTTATATATATGGAATATTGTACACGTAGACAATGATTTAAATTTTTTTTTGTAAATATTTCTTAAATAAAGACACTTTGTCATCATCAACAGCAACAACAACATCTTTAGGAATAATATATTTATATGTATGCATTGAGCCATATTACAGTATTAAGAGACGATGAGTATGAAATAGGATATAAAGGTAGTAATAGGAAGAAAAAAAAGTTAAGAAGTAGGTGTCAACAAATCCAATGATATGCAAATCCTTAAAAATTTGTTTTTTTTTTTGTCAAACAATTGTCATAAATGTAACATACTAAATATGGGATACACAAGCTAACAATACATTGCATACATTTGTAACTCTCTTAAGCTAAGCAAAAAAAAAGAAAAGGAAAGTGACAAAAGACTTTTTGTCGTTACGTGTCATATGACAAGCCAATCGATCAAAATATGTATTAAGAAAATTATTATTGCAATTTTGTTTTCTCAAAATACCTAAGTCTCCTTAAGCTAAACAGCTTTAAAAGTAATAATCTTAAAGATTAAGGTATTATTTAAAATAGGAAAATTTAAATTTGTGTGTCCTTTTGTAAAATTTTATTTCTTTTTTTAAAATGAAGTCAATTGTAAAATCTAACTTTTCTTTTATTATTTTCACTTTAAATTATATTTTATATTTCATGTTCAACCATAAATGTCAAAAAATATAGTGTCATGATAATCATTTATGACAAAGTGTTATAATATGGTCATGATTCTTTTATATGCCAAGCTTTTACTATTACTTTTTCGTTTCGTGTTTTTTTTTTTTTTTTGTTCTTTGGTTAACCAAGAATGAACGAAAAATTGTCATAAAATATATATAAATTTTGTTCTTTTCATTTGCTAGGACTATAACTATAAAGATAAGCTGAGATGGCATGTTTTAGCGTGTTAAATTTAATTTTATTATACTAACACCACCATTGTAGCCATGCTATACAGAAGAACGGCCAAAAACTGTGACAAAAATGTAACAAATTTTTATTATTACAATCAAATTTAACCATTTAGATATGGTTATAATATTTTTTTCTAGTTAAAAGAGGGAATAAAAAAATGATAATTCAGTTTTTGGTAGTCTTAACAGGGGAAAAACTGATAATTTATATGAGAAGCCTAAAATTAGGTAATAAAATTTGATTTGATTATTATAATAAAGAAAAGCGAATTCCAATCATTATTTAACATCTTAATTGATAAAAATAACTACAAATGTTTTGCGAAAATATAAATTTAGAACTATTGGATATTATACTTGAAAATATAGTATGGTTTTAGGGGTTGTGAATACAAATTTTTTAAATAATATATTTTGGCAGTTTTATAATAAAAAAAAAAAAATTTTTTTTTCACTGTTGCTCTAAAATAATATTTTTGTTCTTTACATTAGTTGCTGATTAGTTACTGATTATTTATAGAAGAAGCCTAAGAATAGACAATCAAATTTGATTTATCTATTTAAACAAAAATTGGAAAATTCAAATCACTCTTTAAAATCATAAATGATGACCCTAGCTATAAATTTCTGTTTAATTATAGATATCGTATAAATGGATATTATTCCTTAAATTAAAGTATAGTTTTAGATGTTTTTAAATACAATTTTTTTAAAGCAGACCTTGCTGCGCTCTTGCACTACGAAAATTCTATCGTCTGTGAGGTTTTTTTTTTTTAACTATAACTTAAGATTTTGAGGACCTAGTAAATTTTCTGAAAATTACTTTGTGATCTATTTAAAGAGACCTACATACAACACCCACTTACAAGGAATATACACTGTGGTGAATCCTCAGATTTCAATAAAACTTGGATATGTTTTTGAGATCAAACAAATATTATACATAAATGGCAATATGATTTGTGTCTTATAATTGTCTAATTGTCTAATTGTCTCTATATAATAGTTTTTTTTAACAAAGTGTCAAAAACTACAGAGATCTGATGTGTGAAAATTTGCTAGTTAAAAATATAACAAAAATGTTACATAATATTACTTTTAAAAGCGGCATAAGTCCTTTTAATTTTTTGTCTCTTGTTGAAGAATATTAGATGCTTTGTATGGCCGATACATACTATCAATGGAAAATGGTAGCATAATTTTGAACAACATCGTTTAAATAATTCTCCGCTTATAACGCTAACAATATCGGTGTAATTACAAAAAAAAAATATCTAACTTTAATTGGTACAAGATATTACAACGATGGCATAAACAAATACACAAAGACTCTTAGTAGAGTTACAATAAACGATATCCACAACTTCTTTTAGAAAAAAAAATCGCAAAATTTGTTTGCAAATTTATTTTTTTGAAGTATTGCTGTATGATTCGTGCAAAAGGGGTTTCACGACGGAAAAAGAATTCAAATACTTTTATTGATTTATTTTAACAAAATGGTATTGTTCAATTTTAATTATGTTCAATATGGCCCCATTACTGTGACTTTAACTGAAACATTTGTTGATGTTATCCATATAAATTTTCAATTAATCTGTTTTTTTAATTTAAATGGAAATTCAGTAACCGGGAATAAGAGTACGAAAATGTTTACTATGAAAGTTTTACTATGAAAGTCCTCCTACATTTTTATTTTTCTTAGCAAGGAGGATTAGAGGAAGTACACCTTTTTTTTTTACTTAAATTCAAGATTATTTTAGTATACTATTAAGGTTTATTTTCTGTATCATATATTTATGGTTGTTCATATTAAAAATTAAAAAATATACTACTGTTTGCTGCAGAATTTTATCAAAATTTATTTTATTTTGAGAGTACTTCAATAAATTTATTTAAAGCATACTATTAGGGTTTTTTGTGAGCAATATTTTTTAGCACAGTTTATGGTTTAACTTATTTGTATTTCATTTATTTTCTCAATGTTACCATCAATCATAGATCTATTCATTCAATATGTGTCAGAAAAAATATTAAAATATATATTTTTTTTTGTATAAATAACGACAAAAACAAAATGGTTTTTATCAAAAAATTATGCATAGATTTGTCATAAAACAGAAAAAAACTACATTTCAACTAAAAACAAAATGAAAGGTCGTTTATCAAAGCAATTACACAAAAAATAGAGTATAAAAAAAGAAAACATGAAAACATATTAAAACGAATTATAAAGAAAAATATAAAAAATTTTATAGAAAATTATATTTAGTTTAACAAAACGGCTATAAGATACTCTTAATATATTTAAGTGAATTTAGAAAATATTTCTACACCTTTGGCTTAATACTCTTTTAGTATCTAAAAAGGCAAATAAGATATATTACAAGAAAATCAATTGAAAAATTTTTAAAAGATTTTTGAATATTAGGAAAGTAATAAATTTTAGCAACGATATAGTTAACATTAATTTTAGAATTGAATCATGGATTTTTATTAAAACGAAGCTTACGTTTTGCAGCGTGTAAAATTTCAATAAATTTTCGGTAATATTGAACTTGACAAAGTACTACAAATTGTTGGGGGAGTTTCCTGCATTCTTGAGGGAATTCGGTTTAAAAGAAATGAAACAAAAATCCTGACAAGCGGCTGTCGTTACTTATCATTGACAAGAACAAATGCTATATTAATAAAGGCAAACGTGTTATACAAGGCATTTTAACTTTTCAATCGACATTAGACATGATTGGTAAGACATTGTTATACCAATAAGGAACGAGCAGGGAACAAACTAAAACAATGTGCAAACTAAGAATGCACAGTGGGCTGTTTTTTGAAATAATTCATCCCATTGCTACAGGCTAATCGGATTGACATGAAACTTTACACAGTCATAATCAATGTAATTATAAAATTAAAAAAAAATTACAGATATTCTAAAATTTTATTCGATACGGTTGAATCTTCTCACATAGTAGTCTTTAAAAGAAAATATAAACACTATATTTTAAATGCGTATAACCCACATACATAATTAAGCGTATTTATGAAATGTTTCGTTTTTGAAAATCGGTTGACATTTTTGATTACTTGAACTGTCCTACTTTGAAGCCTAATTGATCAGCGCCTTATGGATCTAGTGAGCCGTTCTTTGAAACTAACGCCTGAAATTACGTTGGCTGTGTGTTTCATTTCAATCCGATCAGCCAGGAATAAATGACTGAATTATTTTTAAAATATTTGTGAAACACCCCACTGTGAAATGTAAGAAAGAAAATAAAAAAAGTAAATCAGAAAATAATGTTTATTGATGGTTTCTTGTTAACCCATAGTATGATGGGAGGCATTAAAAGTAGTATTCGATTTTATGAATTTCAAAAGAACAATAGATTTTGCTTACAAAATTATTTAAAAAAAAAAAAACTTAAAACAAATACTAAACTGTATGATCCTAAAAGTATGCATGTCTTTTTTAAAACATACTCAAAGCAACGATTTATATTTGGAATCAAATGTGAAAAAATATAATAAATAGAACATCTCCAATTTTAGTTTAAGAGAAAGTTAAAATTGTGATTTCTTAAATAGGCTTTGGAGCATTAATGCAGGCAACAACAATTTCCAATTATTTATTTATCATACTTTCGTAATAAATTAACAGTGCGTGTACAACATTTGTTGTTGCATATTTAAAAGTCGCATATTTTATTGTAGAATGCAAATTTTTTAGTCTTTGCCTAAAAAATTTTAAAATTTAATGAGTTGCTTAGAAGCCCTAAACTATGCAACACTTTTCTTGAGGTAAAAGGAATTTTTCATGTATTTTTTTTGACATCCATTTGTTAAGTTATACTTTATAGTCTACTTATTGTAACATTTCCAATTCCATTCAAATAATGTCAGCTTAAATGGGTTAATTTCATATAAATATCTTTTAAACTCAGCTAAAGTTTTTTCGTTTTATCTTATCCAACAAAACCTCCTCTAGATTTATTTGTAAGTAATAAAAGTGAAAGTAAAAACAATTTGTTAACATTTCAAAAAACATAATATTGAAAAATAACAAACATTATTAAATTTATTGACAGACAACAACTTGTCTAACAATGTAATATACAATCAGTGTCTACTTTACATTTTCAATACGAGCAAGCGACTCAAGGTATCAAATATCAAAATTTCTATTTTATGTTATAAAAAAATAAATCAAAAGGAATTTAAACAACAACTTAGCAATTTTCTAAAAAAAAAAAAACGATAAATATCTTTTAATAACTAAATAATAATCGAGATTATTGACATCATGATAAAAAAAAAGATATTCTATTACAGTTTTTCAGCTTAGCTTTCAAACAATTTTAAAAGCAATTATAGCAAATTTTCCAATTTATTGAACAAAATAATATTTTCAAAGTATCTAATAAAATTTAGTTGTGCTTAAATATCTGAGAAGAAAAAAAGAGAAGGAAAAAAATAGAAAGTTAAAGTAAAAGTTTAAGTTTTTTATTAAGGCAAAAAAATAAAAAAAATGGGAAACAACAAACAGGCTTAGGTTGCTTGTATACTTCCGTCTATAATTACTATTTGTAAGAAGTCGATTTCCTTGTTACAAGAAGATGTTGCATATGTTAGGGCTGTTGTTAAAGGTTTATTTTGTTTGCTCTATTCGTTTTATATTGATGATTTTTTTGTTGCTAGTTTTTTTTTTTTATTTAACCCCCTTCCCTGCCTCTTTTCCTTCCCCGTTTCTCTATTGTACAATTGATTATATTAACAGTTGTAAGAAAAACTTCTTGTTTTCATTAGTAATAATAAAAGAAAATAAAACTTGACGTTAATTGGGCACGTAGCTAATTCCGAAAGATGTTAAAATTACCTAGAAAGATTAAATTACGTGTTATTTTTTCAACTTGATGTTTTATAAATTTGCGAATTATTTTAAACGAAATGTTCATTATATTTGTGGGAACCTAAAATTATGCTATGAATTCTTTAAAGGGATTTAAAGTTCCTTTGCAACGTAGTAGATTTAATTAAAAATTCTATTGTTGTCGATATTAAAATGTTTTTTCTTTAATCATTAACATTCAGATAGTTCCGGATCGTAGATCTGCTTTGTTTGTGAGAAATTATTTTATGAAAGTTAAAAATTGCAATATTCAATAAAAATTCAAAACTTTTGTTAGTAATCGGTTAGCATCTGTGCGTATACTTAATACTGAGAGCATTAGAATGCCCCTTAAAAAAACGATTTGTCGATTTTCGTTCACTACACCCGAATAATATGACACCCAAATAATATGACTAGGAAATTTACAGAATAACTTCGATTGATTAAAAATGGATATATGAAAAAGTTTACTAAACTAACGATCAGTTTTGCTAATAAGGGTTAAAAAGGTGGGTTCAAAAATGGCTTAAATTTTGTTTTTTTTAGCTAATGATTTACCAAACAAATTTAAAGGTGTTGATGTTTATATATTCTTCCTGTGACCATTTTGGAGCCCGCCTTTTCAATTGTTAAATATAAGATTGTAAGATAAAGAATTGCGCTCTTTATCACGTATCCAAATTTAATCAAAACTTAAAAGAAATCATTCTGTAAATTTCGTTGTGTGTCTTTTTTGGTTAAAAGTGAGAAATCAACCCTATATGGATCAGTTCGCACAAAATAATTATTTGTATCATGCGGACATTTTTTTGTTATCAATTTAAAAGCTTTACACTCTTCTAGTCATAATATAAATTTCGTTGTATGGGTCTTTTTTTGCCAGGCCACTAACGGTTAAAGAATTTTAAATAAAATTAAATATTGCTATTGTCTGGTCTAATGCTTCCAAAAAGTATGCAAACTTTGCTGCTAAATATTCAAATTTAATTAATTATTTTTTGACAAAATATTAAATTTTCTTAAAATATGCTGTAAAGGAGTCGATCCACACACAAACACGAATTATAATTTTTTTTTTTCTTAAATTACAACTATTATATTATAAAGAAGCAATCGACACCTTCAAATTAGGCATTTTGAAAATTCTTTAAGATTTATTTAAAAAAAAACACGTTTTTTTCATTTTTTATCAATTTTGTTTATCATTTTTGATTTCAAGCTAAAGTGATATCCTTCAAAATTTTGAATTTCGGTGAATTAAAAAAAATACACTTTTTTTTTTAACAAATTGTGCATTTTCGGCCAAAATTAGGTACGGGTTAGCGTTTTCCAAAAAAATTGATTTCTTTCATTTAGAACCATTTGCAATGAAGCTGGTGGTATAACAACAAATCTATTTTTAAGGTTCACCTTAGGATATTTTAAGGAACACAAAACATTAATTTGTACTGAATTCTAGCGAACAAAATATTTTCTTTAGAACAAATCCAAAAAAACTCTGTGAAACTTTTTGCACCTATAGAAAAATATCAGCATTTTTGGTATAAAAAAGAAAAACTAATTGAGTTTTTTACTAATAAAAAATATTAAGAACTACTTCGCGATGTATATATAGAGGTACGTATGAAAATCCTCGAGAAACCATGAACATAAACTATTTTTTGTACGTTAAAATCATTTTTCTAAATTATTTTTTAGATAATTAGTTAATTTCTTCGTAAGGCGTTTCGAGTTTAGATATACACAATATTTAATACACATTTCCTCTAAAACGAAGCCGACCACATTTTAAAAAAAGTTTGTATATCGAAAATATTCAATTAAAATTAAAATGCTTGTTCTAATGCCGCTGTACGTATACGTATTAATAACTGTAACATTGATAATATTAAGTATACGTACAGTGATACGTACAGAATTAGTGGCTTTCCAAGCCAACTGCCCCTCATGCAGAAAAAAGTATACCGTATCAATATCAAACATAAACGAATAAAAAAATTGTACAACATTTAAAAATTTTTCAAAAGGCGAACAAAGTAGTGTTGCTCTCATTTTCAGTATATTTTTTTATAATAATTGAACTGAATTTGAAAATTTCTAGAAATTTACTTTATCATTTGAAATTTTTTTTTATAGAGAAATTGAAATAGTAAAATTAAAAAAATCAAAAATTCGGAACCAGTTCTGAATTTCGTTTTTATTACACTTCAAAATCGAACTTTATGCCAGTCCAGTAAAAAATTACTCATTTCTAATATTAATACAAGTAATTTAAAGGGTCTATCTACTCATGTTGATTAATTTCAAATAAATATATGGAGCTATCTACTAAAATCTAACGCCGCCAATATTACGAATTATTATGAAAATATTATGTGTACACAGAAAAAATTATCCACATAACATATCTAATTAAAGATTTGATTTGAATTTAATTTGTTTCCAAACAAATATTTAATTGAATCAGTTTATATTTTAATTGACTTTTATATATAAAAATACATATTTTATTTTAAACGCAATTATCATATTATTTTTTCATACACTGTATGCATAAATAGAAAATTTTCAGTATAAAATACCAAATACATTTGAAGTTAACAAACAAAACAAGCACACACACAAACAGACTCAGCCTTGCAAAAAACGCACATACCAACGTATAGATCACACACTTTTTTTGTGAGTATCATATTTTTTTTTGTAGAATATATTTATAACTTTTTTTTCCTTCTTAACTTTAACAAAAGGTTTAATTGATAGTATCATTGCCGTGATAGATGCAAAATCAATTAAAATATTAATTGATTCAATAAATTTTTTAATTGAAACCCGTTTTTAGTTTTTTCTGTGTAGTATTCAGTAACAGTTTTTAATTTATATTGTAGAAGGTCCATTTTCAAATTAAGCAGTTATTTCACTCTCCTGAACACTTGTTTGGAAGTAGATAGCTCCGTTTGAATATAAGAAAACGATATGTTTAGTACAATTCATCATACGCCACGTACTTTTAATATGAATATAATATTGCCTAATTTTAGGAGTTAATTATGGTTGTATTTATCGTCAGCCTTATTGTATTTATTTAAAAAGTAATTTCAAAAAAATATGAACAAAAAAAAAATATATTTGCAAATTAACACGTGCCTGCCTCTTCGATGAAAATAAATATTTGGTTAAACATGCACAAACACACATAAAAACACTTTGGCTCTATTCAACACATTATTTTTAACTTTTACCAGTAAAAAAAAAAATATGTCTGCAAAAAATTTTTGGTGTTAAATACAAATATTTGCGACAACAACCATAAACAAGTGTTCTAGTATGTATATGAGCGTGGGTCTTTAGACTATTTATGTGGCACTTATTGTTATAGCACAACATTTAAGAGGAATGTTTGAACCAATATAGAATATAGAAATCATTATACAAAACTATAAAATCAATATTATCCATAGTGTTAGAAGAGTCTGATCATATTGTTATTCTTTTCTGATGTTTCCAAATATTCTTTCTGATCTTTACTGTTTTATTTAAATAAGTGCCTTCTTTAATATTTAATAACAGACGATACAAAATTTTTTTTACCAAACATATTTGAAAAGCTGTTAGTCTACTCACATTCAATACACAAGGCTGCCATTATAAAATCAACTGTTCGTATATAGTCAACACATACAGTATTTTGCATATGTAACACGTACGTAATACATATAAAAATTTGTCAACACCCTAAGACTTCTCTCCTTATGGTATTTATGTAGTTTATAGTATTATTTTTAACAAAAAATTTATATAAGAACATATTTTTTGTCATCTGACATGTGTTATGCCTATAAAAAACACCCTTCAATGTGTTGTTGTGTTTTTTCTGTTTATTTTCGATTTCATATTTCATGACCTCCACCCGGCCTCCTTAATATTTATTTGAAGTTTCGTTTAAATTTTATTTTTTTTTTATTCAGAGGGTAAAATCTTTGCCAATGTGTTTCTGATAGTCAAGCAATAATATGAAAATTATTAGGTAAGGGTATACATTTTTCAATATTTTTTTCTTTCGTTTACACACTCATAGAAATAGAGCTGTAAAACTAACCGAAAAAGGCTACTACAAATTAGTAAAAATGACGTTGCAGAAAAAAAGACTGCTGAAATTAGCAGTTTTTTTGCTTTATATTAAAAAAAAAAGACCCAAAATATAAAGCTGAATTTTAGTTAATATAAAATATCAAGTAAACTGTCTCAAAATTAGCAAAAACTTTTACTAAATATTTGTAGACTAAAATCAGCAAACAAAAATTGTAATATCAACAAAATTTTTGCTTTATTTACCTTTACAGTATATTTTGCTAAAATCAACAGAAATAGTTGCTAAAAGGTTGCAGATGATTTTAGAAGGGCAGTGGTTTATTCGCATCAAAAAAATAAAAAAAAAAAAAATCAGCTTTAAAAATTTTACATTTGTTTATGATTTTATGTGTCTACTAATATTTAGTATATTTTAGCAGATTAATTTGTTACTTTTAAATAACTAAAATTTAGCTTATATATAACTTAACATTCTATATTCAACAGATTTTTTTTTTAATATTCTTATTTTGCTAATATTTAGCAAAAAAAGTCTGCTAATTTTAGCTGTTTTTTTCTGCAACATAATTGTTAACTAACTTTTAGTAGTTTAGCAAACATGTTTACTAATGTTTTCTATTAGTGTATGCATAAATAAAATTTTTTTTTTACTTGTGTTAAACATAGTCAGTGGTTTTTTATGCTTCAATAAAATTTTGTCTCTTCTAAAAGGCCACACAAAGTTCTGTATACCCCATAAGTTTTGCATGGATTTGTTAGTAGCTGGCATGTGGGAGTTTTATGTAAAGTTTGCTATTTTTTTTTTTTTGTGTATGCTAAGGTAATTTTACGCATTTGTGCAGTCATATGTAATAAAATATTGATAACTTTTGGGGTTTAAATCATGACTTTTTTTTTGTTGCTGTTGTTTATGTATGTGTGCATGTTTTTTTCAGTTTGGTTTATGGTACTTACATCTTACACTTAAATAATAACCAATCGATGAATATTGAAAATTTAAATGACGCGATGTACATTTATACCAGCCAGAATGTTCTCTACGTATGGAGGTGAAATTCAGAAAACCATCACCAGTTTGGGGAACCTGTGAGAGAAAAAAAATATTATTAGTAAGGATGTATATTAGGACTTCTTAGATAATAATTTAAACAAATTCGGTAGAAATATTTCTTAAAATTTTAAAAATTTTGTATAACTCAATACACAGAAAAAAAAATTGCGGCAAGTACACATTTTGTTGAATAAAAAAAACTAATCAATTACTTTTTTAATTGATTCAATTAAAGAGTAATCAATATTTTTGTTTATTATAAGTAATCAATATTATTTAAAATATTGATTACTTTTTAATTGAGTCAATTAAAAAAGTAATTGATTATGTTTTTTTTATTCAACAAAATGTTTACTTGGCGCAATTTAAGAAATATTTTTTTGTGTGTAGGATTGGATTTTGTTAATCTTCTAGAATTTCAAACTTTTCTATACGAACAATTTTCTTAGATTTTCAAAATGTTAACATTTGTATATTAAGAAGTTATTCCGAATAATTATTCTGACTAATAACTCAATTTATTTAAATATCACCCAATTTATTATTTAATTTCAAGAAAAGGCTACGATGATTTTTTTTTTCTATTCATAATGTTTCAGCGTATTACCCGGAGTTGTTGGGAGATATTATTCGTTGAACATTGTGTATCGCAAATATTACATTAAAATTTTTATTTTCAAATATTTGTTTTAGTGACACGACACGTATACGTACTCTTAACAATAATATACGCATAGTGATATTATAACCGTTTTTATATCGAAGCCAGGCAAGGAGTCTTATTATAACGATTAGATTAACGTCCTTTATGATTTAGACTATTCAGAGTATTGTTGATCACATGGTGATGAATCGGATACTATAGGATTTTCTGAAATCTCGGAAATTTTTGCTTACATTAAGAAAAGATCTATGGAAACTGCTCCACATGAGGTACCATATTTAAAGGTCCTTCAAATTGGAAATGTATACAATCGGCATTTTTATTAACAAAGAAAGAGATTTTAATAACGTCACCACCAATATGATTATCCTGTCTCTAGAATTTATTGACGTGAACATTGTGATTGTCGACTGGGTCGGTTACATGCTAGAGAATCATTGGGCTTACTGCGAAGTTTATGGTTCAAAAATTTGTTATAGTGTACATTGTATCACTGCATAAGGGGGGTCTTTTATCAGCTGTTCGGTGGGTCTCCATTATATATAGTCCTTAAACGACGATAACCAATAAAGAATTCGAACCCGTCTGATATGCATAAGATGTAGTCATACAACTGAGGGGAAAATATTTAAATTATTTGTGCAATAGTGCCTCTAAACAAAACATTTAGATTTTAAAAAAAATCTTAACCCATGCATTAATGTTTGTATTTTAGTTCTATATTTCGCCGATAGGTGAAGAAGTATATCACCGAAAGCAGCATTTAATTTACTTGTAGCCATATGTCTTAGTCGACAAGACGTTTCATAACAAATCTTTAGTAGTCTAAGTCAGTCCCTCATAATTTTAAAATATTAGTGACTTAATAGCACTCGAAGGCAGAACAATTTTTTACAATGTACTCCGCCTGTTTTGTATATAAAAAATTTCAAATTTATTGCCAATAATATATGGCCATTTTTAACAAAAATTTGTGTGTATTGTACTACAGTACGTATGAGTGTTAAATAATATTAATTATCACTCATACGTGCCGTAGTGCACTGAGCATCGTTTTGGATATATTTTTTATAGTTGCTATATACAATTGAATTAAACTTCGGCATTTATTCATGGATTTTCTCAATATAAAATTAATTTTTTTTTTATTACTTCTATTTTTCTACTTCTATTTTTTTAAAAATGTTATTATTGAAAACTTTTAATAAGTTTTTGCCAATAGCATCCGGTTATATTGTATGAGTGGACTTGATCTAGGGGACCTGGATAAGTCTGAGTTTTGCCTGTTTAACAAGAAAAGAAAGTAGGTCGCGATCACTCCTCCTTCTTCCCGGGGCGTGAACATGGGCATTGTGGATAGTGTCAAGTACCAAAGAGTTGTCTTGTTTCAAGAGCGCAAAACATGCCATTCTTCTGGCATAGGAATATGTCATATTACGATTGTCATCCTATGACCTAATCATAGTGATAATAAAGCAATTATTTGACTTTTTATAATTATGTGCGGTGTACAATATTTAACAAATATTTTCTCCAAACGAAGCAATACGTTGAAATCTTTGTAAGCCGATAGAAAACATTTTAATTTTTTTTTAAATAAAAAAAAATATCAAACTTTTTTTCCGCTTTGCAGATAAATTCAGTTTTATATTACACTAAATATTTAGATAAATTAATTTTTTTTAAATTCTCTGTAAACACCTTTATTGGCATAATAAAATTTCTGGAATTTTCCAAATATCATTAAATTATATTAAAAATTAAAACTAGAAAAAAAACGCAAAATCAGAACATTTGCGAAATTCTAGCTGGAAGAGGCAAAAAGGGAAAAGTCTCTTCCTTGACCGCCTGCCGAAACTAATAGGACTTTAAATTATGCGTTTCTTGAAAATATTGGCTAGTTGAATTATAAGGAACTTTTTAAAGTTTTGGCAAGGATCGTAGTAAAGAAGGATTCAAAGAGACAACGTCCCCTCTTTAACTTAGCTATAAACTCAATATTAAGATATGGCTTTCCCTGGATTATGGGATAATTTAATAAAACTGTTACATTTTGGAGTTTTCGATAGCAACGTGGTAAAAGTGAAGGTTCAAAAGGGGGAATTTCTACCTTCAGACTCGAAGTCTTAAATTTCAAATATGTGTTCCGTGGGGTTTAACCAATTCGCTGCTTAGGCGTAAACATCCATGAAGACAGAATTTTCAAAACTTTATGGGGGAAGGAGAAAAAAAAACTTTAATATATATCCTTAACTTCTGTCCAAAGCTTTTCCGGCTACAAGTCTATCTTTTAAAAATCATTGTCTAAAAATCAGAGATTTAAATGGTCTGTTTCCTAAGATAGATGTTAAATATCTGCTAATATGTAGTTTGGAACTTCCAATTCAAAGTTGCTACTAATGGTTAAAGTGCACCCATAAGTGCTTGGCTCTTGCCGATAGAGCTGTGAACTTGAAATTTGGCTTGAATGTTCATCCTGCTGCGTAGATATATACTTAAGTGGTATTTTCGGAAATTTATTTAAAATATTTATTAAACTAGGAAAATTCCTTGGAGCAAGACTCGATTACTTTTCTAAATGTATTCCGGCTTTACTTATTTATTAAATTAAATATTAAAATAGTTTTCATCAACATTACTTACCGGTGGGTCACCATCATCCTTTTGCCATCTGGGTGTACTGGGTGGATTTGAATCTACATCACATTTCAATGAAACTTCAATGCCCTCACGCAAAGGATAACCAAAGCCGGGAGTGCGTGAAATAGCAAATGATGGGGTGTCTATCAAATAAATTAAAATAAAAGATCTATCAATTTTCGCCATACAAATTTTCATTAAATAAATACAGGAAGTATTGTAAAAAAATATCTAAAATATACAATGAATATATTCATAAATAGAAAATACATTCACATAAATCTTACAATTCTAACAAAAAAAAATATTTGATTTATAACAGAAAAATAATAAATTTTAATCAAAATTTACTGGTAGGGCAAAAGAACAAAAAAAAAAAACTTTATGTATGTAAAATAGAAAACTAATCAATGAAAAACTACAATTTTATTTAAATAAATTTTTCAATATTTTAATTTTTTTTATATTCATATGCATATTATTGGTTTTATATGTATAAAAACCACAACATAACAGATTTTATGTTGGATTTTCTATGATTTATTAAACTTTTTTTTTTGTTGTATTATTTTTATTATATAAATGAATCCCTTTTTAAATTTTACACATCATATAAAAATAAAAATTTATATAAATATATTAGGGAAGTATTTATTTTAAAAGTTTAAAAAGTCATCTAAAATTGATGAGAAAGGGAAGTAATTTAATGGAAGCAACTTCTAAAAATAAA